>JAMKCH010046040.1:0-104208 GCA_023653785.1 Ophioderma brevispina | reverse complement strand
CCAAATCTAGCGGTTAACCTAATAGGTATTTGGGTTTGTTTGTACCAAGGGCGACAATGTAGCCTCTTTGTAGCTTATTGAAGGACAAAGGTCTATCTATAGGCGTCGCATATAAGCTCCATGACAAAGGGAAGCTATGAAACATCTTCCTGGATTCTTCATATAAGGAATAAATGGTCATTTTAATGGAGCCATGCTCTAAGATTTGCTTTTCCAGAAGGAGCGTGCCCCTGAAGTTGGGGATAAAAAAAACACATTGCGTACGTGATAAAGTAGGTTGTCAAAAACCCAACTCAAAAATGATGGTGGAATATAACTATATGATGATAGAGGACCCTCCCTCTCTCCTTAACCGGCGATGTCCTTTCAAGTAAAGCATGTGCAACGAATTTTACTTAACCCTAACGCCATAAATCTCACAAAAATCTCACAAAATGTACAGCTGGGTGCTATTTGTGTAATTTTGTTAGATTTTGTACATGAAATGTGATTTTGTAAGATGAGTGATTTAAGTAAAGTGAAACACACACACCAACACCCACCACACACAACACAAACACAAAACAACACCACACGCGCCGCACAACACACACATACACTCAACATACACACACATACACACCTACTCACACAACGCACACCTACACCCCACACACAGCACACACACACACATGCAAAACAACAACAAGAACATGACAAGTATAAAATCAGACAAATAGAAAAGAGGAAATATAAAGGAAACGCACATGATCGAGCATCGCATATGAATCAAAACATTGATACAATGATCCCAAAAGTGATGGGTTAGAGTCTAATATATCTACAATATAAAACAACGTCATTGTATTGGTGAATACCAAAGTACAAACTAACTCTACTTTCGTAGCAAAAACTAATTATTTAGAAATATTTAATTCCTTCAAGCTATCTAATTAGTATGGCTTAAAGACACTATCATGATTTGACTAAATCAGCAATCGAAAAAATCATCAAAAAATCAGCTTTTAAGCATGTACGCGTAACAAGTACAGGTATCCTAAACATAACCTGCAAATGATAAGACCCAGAAGAGGCAACCTAATAAGGACAGAATCGGAGATTTTAGTCATACTGTCCGAATGGACACTAACTACAACACGTAATTGATGGAGAATCGTATCTGGAATATGCCGTTCGTTTCTTACTTTTCTTTCAATTCACAGAAAAGGTAAACTTTGAGAATTCTAAACCCCCAGACTTATCCTTCACTTTGAAGTTATTATTGCAAAAAAATTTTCAAAGATTTTTCAACTCACTGATAGTAGTCTTTAAAGTCAGCTTTAAACACTCAACGGTTATTTTGTACTGAGTAAAGTTGGCTATTTAAGGTAAATTTCAATTAATACAATAATCTTTTTTTTTTTGGTAAAAGGGACATGAGGATACCAAAGACGGACCTGAATTATGTAATAGGACGTCCTCTTGAGGTATTTCACACACATGTGATTTCTCCCAATTTCTGGGATTCTTTCACACTCCAGTTTCATTTCTGATATTTATTTCTGGTATTTTTAAGTGGTAGGTTATTCCCAGGCCTAAATGGGTTTCCTGCCTACTCCTCCGTGGTTTGTTTTTGTGTGTTTTGATGTATTTGATTGTATTGTTTTTTATGGACATAAATCAATTGGGGAATTGGAAAATTGGAATATTAGTTGTAAATAGAAATATATACGGCCGATTGTTTCCATGCCAATTTCTGGCACGCTGTATGTGTGTCGGCCTATATAAATCATACGTTTATGTGAACCGTATGCGAAAAACTGAATTACACTAAACTTTTTAAAGGAAGCATTCTATCGACTGAGTATGAATCGAGCCGCGCACTGGTTTCATTGTTTGCATTTGTGAAATTGATTCTGATTAAGTTCAAATAAATAACACACGCATGTCATTCTTTCGAATAGACTAAAGGTGGAGCGAAGTTACTATTATTTGGTAATTAAACGATCCCTTTTCGGGACACGAATTACCGAGCTTCCTTGCAGAATGTAAGGAAAGTATCGGTCAGTGAGAAGAAAAAATTGTATTTTTACGGACATTTCTGTGCGGGGCAATCAATAGCAAAATAATTCTTAATCATTCCACCTACCGTTAAGTTGGATAGGCAGTGGGGATATATGAAGACTGTTTGTCATATTTCTATCATTAACTCCATATAGTCAATTCAAGAAAATTGGGGCCCAATTTATTGGTTTTAATTGGGAAACCGCTCGATCCTAAAAGGAACATCTGTTTTTCAGGTGTTGTTTTGTATCTATTTTAAAAATGAAATGATCAAGTAAAATTCTTAAATAAAAATATAAATACAATTAAATACATAGGAACTGCCAATTTTCCCATTTTTTGGACATATTTTCTGGATTGTTGAGATTAGTGGTGTTCTCTGAGCCATGGGACTAGTTCGTAGTAACACAACTTGTACATGTGTACACTCAAAGGTCGTTATAATGAACACACTAAATCTTAAATGTAAATGTTAAAACAAAATAACCTATATTTGCAGATTATGGTCATTTAGTGGTTTACGTTTGTGATGTTTTATAAGGGTTCCTATAAATCTTTATTCTGTGTCCTCCAATAGTATTATTAATTATTGTCTAATTATCTTTTCATACTATTGTAGTAGCAGTAGCACTAGTAGTAAAATTACAATTTTCTTCACACTCATGGGATTTAAGGTAAAATACAGATTACAGATTAAGAGTTTTGAGAAGAGACATTAGATGTGGCCTATTCCAGAGCAAGGGCGCCTACTCATAAAGTTCAGCTTTTCTCGAAAGCTAAAAATTATGAACATTATCTACCAAATTCTTTCACACAATACTTAATTATACCCTAAACGCATTCCCAACACTTGCAAGATTTCTATAATTTTGACCAAATTTCCTTTAAAAAAAATTACAAAATTGTGAAAAACAAACGATGCGAGACAATCCGTTTTCCCTAACAAAACATTTACTTTTAAGTGATGTAATATATGTAATAATTCAATATATAAAGAATCAAATAAATCACAATAGAGTAAATATGAACATAAACAAATGAAAACAGGTAGGTGCCATTTAGCATTTGATTATATTCTCTGGAATGTCTGACAAGGATTTGTATTCATCCAATTTTACGCATTTCTCGGAAGTTCATCCACTCTATGTGGCAGTAAAGGTGAACATACACCTGGACACAAAATATCTCGGCATGTTTTTCGAATAGAGCATTTTGAACGTTTTCGAAATATCACACCCATTGTTCGATGTCTTGCTCTTCATTAACACCCCGCTTGTAAAAATGCGTGCAAAAATGGCTGAGCTAGAGTGTCCCGAAAAAGACGCAAACCCCCCAAACCAAAAAGTTGCAGTTTTTGGATTTTTCAATGATCACTTGTGTGGTATTGATTACACAAAGAGGTTTTCCGACGGAATGAGCGAGAAAGCCTACTTATGCAATATGATTGTGGTCACGTGCTCGTGTACTAGTACACTAGAATGCCATGAAAATCAAAAAAATGTAACTTTTGGTTTGGGGTTTGCGTCTTCTGGACGTTCTATCTCAGCAATTTCTGCCACGATGTGTTACAAGTCAGGTATTAAATGAAAAGAGCAAAAGACCTAGACAATAAAAGCTTATTTCGAAAACTTTCAAAATGGTAGGCTTTAGACACAATACTGATCGAAAAAATTGCCTGTAGAGACTTTTTTGGGCCAGGTGTGTACTGTTCATGTGAGCATATAGGGAACTTATCCTATACTGTTAATATGCTAAAACAAAATATATTTAAATTTATGATTATTTCTGAGGGTTGTTTTTTTTTATTTATTAATTAAATTTATCATTATGATTATTATAAAACCATTATTATTATTTATATTAGCCTGTGTAGCAGGTTAGGGAAATTGGCTAGGGTTGCACTAATTAAGCCGTTTCCCTCAACTTCCAATTTGACCCTTTTACAAACTGAAGTTTACCCTTTTATTGATTTTGCTGTTTTTAGATTATAACGCTGAACCTTTGGGCTGTAGATAGTACAAAACTATACCTTTTCTGAATCCTTATGGTTTTAGACCATAATATGGTTAACTTTTCAACACGATTGGGTCAATTAAAAATGTTCGACCCCTGTATAAACCTTTGTCTTGGCCCCTCTCCTTAGGCATCATTTGCAGCACTTAAGATCTCGTTTCAGGGGTTCCTGTCGGCTGCAAAATAAATTTTGAATCAACTCAACCATTGTACTTGAGATGGTTACAAATGTCGCTAGTCCGGGTAATATGTCGTAGTAGTAGTAGTAGTAATTATGTAGTAGTGTGTAGTATGATGTTTTAGTTTTAGTAGTGTAAGTTTTGTTTGGTTTGTTGTGTGGTTAGGCGGGTGAAATTTTTCGCCTTTCTTATGAACTAATTAATACGTTAGGGGGAAATCTCGTTTCCACTTAACGTTTATCCTTTGTTTGCGTTTATTCACGTGAAAGGATATGGAAATTAATTTATGCAAAATAAAAATAATTCACTAATAACAAAATGATATGAATAACAAAAGTCAATTTAGACAGAAAAATAGAAAAATTAAAAAATTCAAATTTCCCCCTAAGGTAATTCTAAGGTAATTACTATTTTAATAATATTATTATAATAGGTCCAAAATATTTTTTACCTTTTGACTTATTGGATATAGCTGACACCATATGTAACCGAAACCGTTGAGCGGCAAAGGTCATGCAGGGTGGTAATTGGAACGTATTGCAACAAAATAATTACATATTCATAATTTGTCACTTACATCAATTTGTGTACACAATGAGTACTGAGCAAGGGCACACATGTGACTCCGACATGTAAAAATGTCATCTAGGGGTTATTTTCAGTCACTGTAGGGCTTATAAATCAATGATTTAAAGAAAATTGGAAGGAGTGGAGCCTTGGAACTTCCTTCACACAGGTCAAAGGGGATCTTTGGGTTCATGTGGGTTAGGCGGAGACATAATTCGCACTACTCCAATCAGAGGTGCTTGCTTCATATGGCAACCAGTGGTTGAGATTTGCGTTCTTCATTGTTTGGGGTGCCTCTATTCACGAAGTAGACATCCTCTTGAAAAATGCAATCATGCAGGAATCTCCGGCAATGAAAAGGATGTATTACAAGCCTTTTAGGTCACCAGTGTATTGAAAATTTAATGTCACAATTTACAAGGGGAGATTCATGTAAGGAAATAGAGAAAACAAAAACCTATCAATGTTTGCTTAGTGTCATTCATATGTTGTACTAGGTTATATTTTAGGGCTACAAATACTAGCTGTTAGTGTATCAAGAGTAGGTACATTTCTCAATAGAATTCTTTAACATTCTTCGAACTTGGACATACTTCCTAAGGAAACGAGTGTACATAGGACATGGACAATAATTCCTAAGAACTGTAGTCCGTCCACGTCGGACTTGGACATTAATTCCTAAGGATCGGTATTCTACCGGGGTTTTTATTCCCTCCACTTTTACCACTACTTTCTTAGGAATTGTAGTCCACCCAAGAATAGATGCTAATTCCTAAGGAAACTATAGTCCACCTCTGAAAGCCGGAATTAATTCTAAGAAATGAGAGTCCGCCCAAATACAAACCTGCAAATAATCCCCAAGCCTTATCGTCCCCGTCGGAATCGGACACCGATCCTAAGCGTCTGCAGTCCCACTTTGAAGGCATTATTCCTAAGGACTGATAATCTGCCTACTTCAGACATGGACAATAAGTCCTAGGTCTATGTCCAGGTATGAATGGACCATATCCATAAGGAGCGATAGTCCACCCCTGACAGGAATTAAATTCCCAGTAAAAGAGGAGGTCTGCATACCTTCGGCTTGAAAAATAATCCTAAGGTCTATAGGTCCATTCGGAATCGGCCCCTAACCCCTAAGGAGCAATAGTCCACCCCTGACAGATCATTAATCCCTAGAGACTAATAGTCCATACTTTCGGAAATGGACATTAATTACTAAGGACTGGTAGTCCAGGTCGACTTGGATATTTATTCCTAAGGCCTGATAGTCCTCTTCGGACTTTCCTGCCCACTGGTCGGACTAACATTCCTATAAATCATAGTCAGGGGGACATTAGTTTTCCTAGCTTGGCACATCCCCGGACTAATTAAAACCAGACTTAGTGATGTACGGACAATGGTTACAGGGGACTATTATCGCCTGCCACACCGGCAGCCCACAGCAAGTAGTTGTATCTGCTGCGATATTGCATGCAGACGCGGGGGTGTGTAGGGGGAGTTACTCGGTCATTCATGTCGGACGAGATAGGTGGAGAGGGAGCTTCCCACAATACCGGAATCGTGCGAAGGTCGAGAGCTGCTGGGAGTAGTAGAGCCGTTAATGGGGGGCTCATTTATGATAGCGGAATATTGGTGGCAATAGGTCTAGTGAAAGTTAGGACTGTGGTGCCAGTTACAATTACTAATGAGTGGTGACTTTCCTCGAGAGGTTTGAACAAGGCGCGAGCGCTAGCAAGTTTTGTGCTGGTGGCGGGAATGAGGGTGGGCGATACTAGGCTGGTGGGGGCGAGATCAATGGGATCGGCGGAGGTGGCCCTGAACATCTGAAGGAGCTGTTAGAGCAGAGTACCACCCACTTGGGGGAAGGAGCAGAGAGAAAAAGGGGCGGAGTTATTAGCGAACCCCAGGATGTGTTCTCTAGCGGGGAGTTGATATTGGTAGGACGCCGAAGGTGAAGCACAGTATGGATACTGGGAGTGCCCGGTCTATTAGGCAGCCATTGAGGAGGTCATATCCCCGCAGCAGCGTGAGGAAATGTGGAGCGACAAGTGAACGATTTGGTTGGGAAAGGGCTACTACGCCTTCGATAGTGCTTGGTCTAATCCCAGTGTGTTAGTTGTAAGCGGCCTCTGTCTCGACTTCGAAGATTTATGGGTCACGATGAAGGACTCGTACCTTTTCCGCGAATCGATGATTCGTTGGACGCTTTAGGGGCGCAAAGTACTTTACAACTCTCTATTTGGCCTCCGGCTACTGGCAGGTTAGATGGACCCGGACGCTCGAGATAAGTCTGCCTTCTTTCTCCACCACAAGCGGAACTGTATCTTTCGCCTTTGCAATGCGCCCTCACTTTTGAAAGATTAATGGATAGAGTTTTGGCTGTATTTGAGATGGTATACCTCCTTGTTTTATTTAGACTGACGTTATTGTGTTGGGTAGCACCGTGTCGGAGTCCTTAGATAAAATCGGTTATAGAGTCGTTGATTGCAGAGGTTTTCCTAGGAGCCGGTTTGAAACTCAAGCCCTCAAAAGTTTCACCTATTTCAAAAGGAGGTGATGTATTTGGGCCACGTAGTATCTGAAAGGGGGATTCATACGGATCCGTCCAAGATAGAAAGCAGTTCTGTATTGGCCGCCGCCAAAGACGCCCACGCGTAGTTTCGTGGGACTGGGCGTCGTACTATCGTCGTTTTATCCGTGGATTGCTGATATCGCGGGCACGCTCTACTCCATCGCTGGCAGAAAAGAAGTTGGTGTTTGAATGGACGAGCGCATGTGACGATGCGTTCAACACGTTAAAAGAGTTGCTGATCAGTGTTCCAATTTTTGCCTTACCCGGCCAGAGGTCAAATTTTCATCTTAGCCTGACGCCAGCAAATTTGCATATGGGGCGTATTTTCCACACAGAGCGATGGCGATGAGAGGGTTATAGCTTATGGCACAAGTCTTGTCATGCCCAAGCGAAACTACTGTGTTTACGATAAGAGATGCTTCTTGCTGTGGTTGTATTCCTCAACAAGTATCGTCACTACCTAGAGGAAGCACTGTGAAGTTGAAGGAGGACCACGGGTCGCCTAAGGTGGTTGTAACTTCAAAAACACTGAGGGTCAGCTGGCGAGCTGGGCTGGAGGTGCTGTCCCGTTTCACATCTATTGGATGACAGACGGGAAGACGCCATTCTAACGCAGACGGTTTGTCAAGAATACCCTGTAGACATTGCGGGCGGATGGAGGCTAAGATTGTCCAAATGAGGAGGGCTGAGGAGGAGCAGAAGCGGAGGAGATCCAGATGACGTATGAGATCGAGTGCCAAACAGAACGGGCTGTAAATACTGGACAGTGGAGGCTATCAAGGTCCCTGGTCGGAAGTGTCGTGGAGTTAAACCCGAGGCGACCGGGAGTGGTGCATGAGCCCATTGAAGTGGATGGTGGCCGCAGTACTCATTCTGCGGGGGGTTCGGTCAGAGTCGAGAACACATGCTCGACAAGCCTGGAGCTGATAGAAAACCCTGACCCCGTAGTGGTTGAAGTTCGAATGTGTGACTATACAACCGGAAATCACACTAGAGATGATCCGTGAGGGCAGTTGGCAGACGAAACAATGTCTCTGTTTCCTGAGGAGAAAGGATAGCTGAGAGGGTATACCCCCGTGGAAAGAATTATCGGCCTTGTCGCTGCATTGAAGACGTATTGAGACCAGGGGGAACATGTTGGTAGTGAAGGAAAGGATTCTGGTGAAGAGATGGGAAAGATTGGAAATGGGACGACTATTAAGTGGCTGGTCATGCTACCAAGGACAATGCGGAAGCTGATGCATAGATGAGCTGCCTGCCAATCGACGCAGGAGCGCCCTGGGTCGGAACAAAACCTAGCAAAGGGCGAGACTGATGATGGGAATGCCATATATCCTAGTTGTTGGCGATTACTGGACACGTTGGATGGGAGGCATATCAATAAGAGATCATTGTGCCGAGCAGTCGCCAGCGAAGTTTGTGGATGAGTTCGTTGTCGGTTGAGTTCCGAAGGAACTCCATTCCGACTAGGGCCGTAACTTCGAGTCCGAGGTGTTCCAAGAGATGTAGTCGTATATTGGGGATTGAGAAGACCCGCACGACCCCGTGACAACCCCAAGTCCGATGGCCTTGTCGATCGTTACAACCGGACTATGCATGCCGTGTCGCTCATGATTCAACCGTTCAGAATCAGAAGGACCGGACCAGTATCTCTCATCTGTTGGCTTTCGTCTTTATCTGTTTCAAGTGTTCAAGGTCGACCGTCGAGAGCCAATGATGATGTTTGGGGGGGGGGCGAGAGGTAGTTGTTTCCCGTTGACTTGGTGGTGTGCGTATCAGATGAGGAGAATGCGAAACCGACTATGCGATGATTTGAGAGAGCTTATTATGGGAATTCATTAGAGGGCAAGGCACGCTATGGAGTTCAGTATGAAGATACAGAAACAGAACTACGACCGATTGGTGCATGGTCCGGTGTTTAGGGCAGTTCAGTTCGTCTGGTTGTATACTCACCGCGGAAGTTGCGACTTTCCAGGAAGTTAGCCCTTCCGTGGTAGGGCCCATATCTGGTGTAACTGCGCTCTCTATGGTGGTTCTTCCTTATCCAAATCTGTCCGCAAGTAAGCCGAGAGTTAGTTCCATGCGGTAAGGTTTAAAGCTCTATACGGACCAATTTGGTGGGATAGGATGACCAGTACCAGAAGTAGAGCTTGAAGTTGGTCACCTGCTGTTAACGGGATGAGAGCCTATAGAAAACCCCGGGGTCAGACGACGACGGGGGCTAGGCAGCTGCAAGCAGGGATGGAAGACGAGAATATGGTGACGCCAGAAGGGACACTTGAACGAGACATGGCTCCTGCGAATAAGAGGAGACGCGTATGTCATGGTCGGGTTGGCTGCGATCGACGAGCCGCTGCATTAACAGAGGAGAGGTCCAGGAGACACCAGAGGCGGATTGGCGATTGTCGATGGTGACGAGAGAGTGCATGAGTTGTCAACAAGTGAAGATGTAACAACGAGAATTGAGCAGCTAGAAAGGTTAAGAGACGTTAGTAATGAAGCAGAGGCTGAAGTGGCCGTGCCGAAGCCCGACGGGAAGTTAGGAAGAGCGTCGCTTCGAGTCCGGTCGTAACTTGGTAATGACGTCCCGATGACGTCACTTTCGAAATCCATTTCAAACACAAATAATGTGATCCTTGTTCACAAAGTGATTCTAATTTATATAATAAAACGTCTAATATCTTCAATGGATTTGGTTCAAGAATTTGAATGTCCAAAACAAAATTACATAAAATTACACACATATTTAAGATGATAATATTACTTAAAGTTCAGTATATGTCAGTGTTGCAAGAAGCGTTTGCAGTTCAACGATGATATCCTCACAGCGAGACTCCAAAATGACAGCGCATAAGTCCATATATCCATGGTATATTACATAAGAATCTTCTCAGTCATGAAGGTAATCTTGTCCATCAGTTCAAGACTACAAGGTTTTCCCTCGACGACGACAATATTCCCAGTAAGAAAATCCAGGTACTCTACCACCATCAGTCCTGCCTCAAATGTCCTCATTTAGGACCCACAAACTGGAATCCCTTTATGATTCCAAACTAAAGCTCTCTGGCCTTAAAAACCACGCAAACAGTTCACAGCTATCAAGCTGCGGTGGCAACCAAAGTTATTAAAAATCCTGGCACCATGTATAACACCAATCTACCATTATTGTAATTACATAAAACTACTATAGACCTTTAAAATCCTACGTCACTTTCTTTTTGTTGACTGCCAATCCATGCCTGCCCATCGTTAGTGCCCATAATAGTTCAAACTCTAACAGATACAATTGCCCATTGTGTAAACAGTCAGCCGACCTCGTTCAGATACCATGCCCTAACATGTTTACAACCATTGCTGTTAACTGGTCTAGAACTATCACTGTATATTGCCCAGATTACAACTTGCTGGGCCTCAGTCCTTTCAGTCACAGTACTATTAACTCACACAGCTAGATTCCCCTTTCTAACAATAATCATACATCATCATCATGCATAAACATACACCTTTGTGCACTAGCTGACAATTGGATTCCCACTAATTACCTCAATCTGAAATTGCATCACTTTACTAATAATTTATGGGTGAAATCCCCCCGATCATGCCATATTTTGATCTTAAAGTCAGAAACAAAATGGCTCAGTTTCTAAGTTTTACATCTTAGGGGGATTCCCCCATTTCCCTTATTGTGTGCAATCCTAATTAACCGTGCCCATTTTTGCACAAACACTCAAGGGATATTCCCCTTATTCTCTCTTTAGAGTAAACAAAGTACTTTTCCCATAAAACTTTTCTCAACTAAAATTGAGAATAATATTTTGGATTCAAAATTTATTGAGGGTAATATAAAACATTCAAGTACGTATCAGGGAGGAGCGGGGAGGCCGATGAAGCAGAGGAAGAAGTGGACGTGCTGAATTCGGAGAGACGGGGAGAGATGACTGAGGCGACCGGAAGCGAACAGATTGAGCCTGATTAGTAGTTGACGGCACGAAACCAAGAAGGAACCCCAAGCGCGAGCGTCGCATGCCCCATAGGTTCCGCTGATTGTGGAATAATGTGAGATACATTTTTATATTATTTGAGTAGGGGAGGAGGAATAATGGAGGATTAAGAGCTTAGTATATAAAATTAATAAAGTAATTCTACAAGAAATCAACCAATAATCGGCCGACAATCAAACTAATCAAAGCAAGAAATTTGATCGTTGAGCAATTTGGGTGGGTAGCACACAATAAGGGACGATGAAGGGAGAAATAATTCTTGCTGCTAATTAGACAAGCGTAGGCATTGCGGGTTGGTGAAAGCTAATCACAGGTATCTGGTGCAGCTTGGTTCGGCGGTGAAGAGAATGTTGCGGCTTCCATCACGACCTTGGATGTATGGCCAGACGGGCCGGTTGACTTGAGACGAATGGCAGACGTGCCGCATGACTTTGAATGGCAGACGTGCCAGGCGACTTTGGATGAATGGCAGACGCGCCAGAGGACTTTGGATGAATGGCCAGACGGGCCGGACTACTTTGGGTGACTGGGCAGACGCGCCGGACGACTTGAGATGAATGGCAGATGGGCCGGGACTTGAGACTAATGGCATACGCGCCGGACGACTTTGGATGGCCAGACGGGCCAGACGACTTGAGATGGATGGCCAGACGGGCCAGACGACTTGGGAGGAACAACCAGCCGGGCCGAAAGACCTCACATGGACGGTCGATAGGAGTAGCTAGAGGGATAGCTGCACCTTGGAGATGGATGCTGCGGGCTTCAAGAGTAACCGAGACAGCGTCGAGGCCAGGTTATTGTGAGATATCAGGATTAGTGGTGTACCAATATGAACAAAACACCGAACCAGTCTGGTGGTGTGCTGTTAATGGGATGATCCACCAAAATTGTCACTGCAATGGAACTCCGTATGTGATAGAGACGGCGGCGTCCGGAGCGATAGTGAGGTACAGGCAAGCTACATATTGGTGCGGATGCTCGTCGAAACATTGCAGACGGGCATGTTGACGGCAGTGATGGTGAAGGTGGGTCCCACACAGTGCGCTCACACCACGGGACTGGATGCGGCAAGGCGTGGCGACATGTTGGATGATGACGACACTGAACTGGTGGGATATTCTGCAATACTTGATCGAGGCGAACCGGGCTGTACGATGACAACACTAGACTGCTGTGATGACAACACCTGAAATGAGCGATGACTACGCCTGACTGCTGTGGCGTCAAAAGAAGATTGTAATATAGGTTAAGAGTAGGCAGTTTCGGTGCGCATTCCAATCCCGTTTGAACTTACATACGTCTGTGTGCCGGGACGGCACAATCTTGGGAGGGAGCTGTGAAACGGGATTGGAAGTCAGCCTGTATTTTCTTAGTGTATTATTTTGTCACAAATAATGTCCCAAATGGTTATCCATAGCTCTCTGCCTACAAATTAATTTCCATTACGTCAGTACTAATTATGCAAAGTTATGTCATAAAAATCGTGATCTCTTTGGAAAGGTCAGGCCTGTTGCCAATCTGCGCGAAGACTGCCACGGAGGTCATGTACTTGCCCAATCAGCGTGACGCCACACTGCGTGATTCATGTTTACGATGCATGATCAATCACCCCATGTGATGTAGCGGGAAACAGCCAGTTTGCTGTATCTAACTGCAAGTGGGTGCACGGATTGCGAATTGCTGTCGTTTTGAAGATTTCTTTTACATTTTGGAGCGGGCAAGTG
This sequence comes from Ophioderma brevispina, assembly GCA_023653785.1. NCBI lineage: Eukaryota > Metazoa > Echinodermata > Ophiuroidea > Amphilepidida > Ophiodermatidae > Ophioderma > Ophioderma brevispina. The sequence continues at coordinate 91,109 of JAMKCH010046040.1, read as the reverse complement.
TCATATTTAAATGCATTTTTATGTAAAAATATTATCGTAGGAAGGCTAGGCAGAGAGCATGAGTGATCAGGATTGTGATACTAGGTTAGATTTATGAAGAAATATTGTCGACAATTGTGTGTGGAAATTCAAATTCTACTCGTCCACACATTTGCAAATTGAAGTCAATATTTCCGTAAGTAAAGTTCATGAATTCATGTCAGAATAGCTTCTGATAATAAATTTTGTCATTCTAATATCACCGCTAGGATGTTAGGTTGCTGTCATGTAAATAGGTATTACGAAAGATGCGAAATATTAGTGTGAAAAATCGAGTAGTAAATGGGAGTGTGCATGTTGACAGTCAATGACATTAATTGTATACCATATCGTCGTTTGTATTACATAGTGACGGATGTTAAACAAAATACGAATATTTGTTTCTGAGAAAATCGCATTTGAAAAATCGCGAACTCTAGAGGGTCCGTACACATCCCCACATACAATTCAAACCATCAAATCCGATTAAGAAACGAAATTAACAACTGGAAATGTATTTTAGGTAATATTCATGAATTCTTACTTAATAGAATGGATGTAATACATTGGAAAAGTTAACCATCATATCCGTCACACCAAAATTTACGCAAATCGGCGATTATGTTCATGACATAGTGACGGATGTTGAATTTTCCCTATACTAAAGCGTTATTCAACATCCGTCATTATGGAAAACAATGATCGGCGTTTTCTGAACATCCGTCAAACCAACGTGCGTCATCGCGAATCTGCACAATTTGGTTTATTACATAATGACGGATGTTGACTGGATTGCCAAGATTCAACGCTTTGAACTATAAATATAATATCAATTTCTTCTAATATCGATATTTATAAATTAATTACATATTTTGCTTGTGTCAGTTATAAATTTAAGATAAGAATATTTACTAACAAACGTATTTAGAAAGCCCTGGTGGGAAATCAAGTATACCCTTCTTTGACAGAGGGTTCAACATCCGTCACTATGTAAAACACCAAAGTCGCTGTTATGCAACATACGTCTAAAATTGCAAAATTTCTAATTAAGATTATTAATTAATGAAGTACTTTCGAAGGTTTCGCACTTAGCATGTTTTAACATTTTGGTATTTAGTACCATTTCCCTGATTTTCGTAAAAATGATAAAAATTCAACATCCGTCACTATGTAATGCACCCGACGATATCTGGAGTGCTGTGAGATTAGTTGGTGTGTGTTTTGTTGTCAAACTTACTTTATAAAATTGAATTTGAAGAGAGGATGGAGATTTTCACACGATTGCGCCATCTTGTCATGTTCATGTACAAAACATATGGTATAGTGATTTACTGTGTGAGGCGCGTAAACCTTGTCGTTGTCTTCTTGACACATGTACAAGCACGCGGCCTATTGTCTGCGTGGTGCTTGCTGTTGTCATGGTTGTTGTTGTACACGGCAGGTATAGGGATCCCATATCGACTTGATGGGACTGTTTTGTGAGATACTATCTTCAGTAATGATGTTTGACTGACTAGTAAATTATAATAAATGAAACTGGGAATATATTTAGTAATTTTTGGAAATAATAAGATTTTGTTTTGTGAAAGATACACATTGTGAAATCTCTTCTCCTCTTTGATTTTTCATTGTTAATTTATTCACGGTCACTCTGTAAATTCAAGGTCATTCACTGTATGGTACTGCACATGCGCACTGAACTGATAATAATTAACAGAGATAGAAAATAATTATAATGTTGTGTGATATTATTTTAAAACTTGCAATGAAGTTAGGAGTGATCAAGACATGATTAGATAGTTTTCTCTTTAATTCATGAAGGATTAAATTCATTATTACTGCACATGCGCACCGAACTGCAAATAATTAGGAGAGGTAGAGAATAATTATAATGATGTTTGTTATTATGTGAAGACTCGTAATGAAGTTAGGGGCGATCAAGACGTGATTAAATATTTTTCTCTTTAATTCATGAAGGATTAAATTCATGTAAACTCTAGGTCATTCACTGTATGTTACTGCATATGCGCACCGAACTGCAAATAATTAGGAGAGGTAGAGAATAATTATAATGTTGTGTGTTATTATGTGAAGACTTTTAATGAAGTTAGGAGCGATGAAGACATTATTAAATATTTTCGCTTCAATTGTTTAGTTTAGGAGAGATTAAATCCATGTTGATAGTTAATAATATTATATTTTATATGTGAAGACAAGGCTAACGTTCCGCCTAAATGATAGGAAGTTTGTTATTTTTTTTCTCTTTATTGCTTTGGAATATTAGATGGTGAATAAAATAAATACTAAATATTAAAATAACTTCTAAAGACATGACAACTTTTCCCTTGTAATCAACAGTTTTAGAAAGTTATCACTTCTTCTTGCATTTATGGATTTGGTGAATTAATTAAATTGTTTGTCATTTTGATGTTTTGCGGAATAATTAACTTCAATTAAGATAATTACCATTCTGTAGGGATAGTTAGGAACATGCCCTCATAGGGAATAATATTATGACTGTCCCCTATGTAATAGACGGATATGGATTTATTATTGTATGATGATTGAGATACTGGGAACATATTGCCCCTCCCTTTAGAGTTAGTGTTAAATGTGTGACTTTAGACTGGCTGTAACTCACATCATAGCGAATGGTGACATGAACGTAGGGGGGTTGATGTGAGAAAAATATATATTACAGCCATGTAAACTTAGTTATTATTATGTACTAACCACGTTTATTTCAGCAGAAGAGGTAAGATGAGAATTTGGTGGGTTCCATACCAGACATGTGTCACATCCAATGTCACAAATTAAAATGTGTCGCATCCAATAGTCACAAATTAAAATGTGTCACATCCAAATGTCACAGTAGTCACAAATTATAATGTCACAATATGTCACAAATTATAATGTCACAATATGTCACAAATTATAATGTCACCATTAATGCCACAATGATAGATGACAATGCATGCGAAAGGCAGGCACCTCACTGTAGTGCTCGGCGTCTTGTTGGAGGTGAGGGCTTAGCCTTCAATGAATAATACCAAGTGACAATAAATATTATGTGACAACGCATGCGAAAGGCAGGCGCCTCACCTCTGTTTCTTGATATCTCGTAGGGGGCAAAGCCTCTGTTTCTTGATATCTTGTATGGGGCGAGGGCATGGCCTTCAGTAAATAACAACAAGTGACAATGAATATTATGTGACAACGCATGCGAAAGGCAGGCGCCTCACCTCTGTTTCTTGATATCTTGTAGGGGGCAAAGCCTCTGTTTCTTGATATCTTGTAGGGGGCGAGGGCATGGCCTTCAGTAAATAACAACAAGTGACAATGAATATTATGTGACAACGCATGCGAAAGGCAGGCGCCTCGCCTCTGTTTCTTGATATCTTGTAGGGGGCAAAGCCTCTGTTTCTTGATATCTTGTAGGGGGCGAGGGCATGGCCTTCAGTAAATAACAAGTGACAATGAATATTATATGACAACGCATGCGAAAGGCAGGCGCCTCACCTCTGTTTCTTGATATCTTGTAGGGGGCAAAGACTCTGTTTCTTGATATCTTGTAGGGGGCGAGGGCCTAGCTTCAATAAATAGTAATATGAGAAATAAAATTAATATTATGTGACAACGCATGCGAAAGACAGGCGCCTCTCCTCTGCTTCTTGATATTTCGTAGGAGCAAAGCCTCTGGTTCCTGATATCTTGTGGGATGTGAAGGATTAGCCTCAGTAAATAATATTATGTGACATGAGCATCATATGGAGTTGAGTAACCATGGGACGATGAACATCAGGTGGCGACGAATACTGAGTGGCGAAGAATGTCACGAAGAAGCAATGTTGTCTGTGTTGGAACCCACTGGTGTCTCCTTTTAAATGTTATTATATAATATGAGGTGTAAAAGTAATTATCAAACTCCCATGTGTTCAAACATATGCACCCCAGGTGTCATATGGTTGTATTTACGATTGCCGGCCAGTGCCTAGAGGGGGAACCTCTGCCCAGGTCCAAAAAGTGTTTTTGCCTTTGTGTTATTATATTTAGGATTATCAAAACTTATATGTGTGTAAATGCAAACATATGCACCCCAGGTGTCATATGGTTGTATTTACGATTGCCGGCTAGTGCCTAGAGGGGGAACCTCTGCCCCAAAAGTGGTTTTTGCCATTGTGTTATTATATTTAGAATTATCAAAACTTATATGTGTGTAAATGCAAACAGATGTACCCCGTGTGTCATATGGTTGTATTTACGATTGCCGGCCAGTGCCTAGAGGGGGAACCTCTGCCCAAAAAGTGTTTTTTGCCATTGTGTTATTATATTTAGAATTATCAAAGCTTATATGTGTGTAACTAAGTAAATAGTTTATAAAGAACATGTAATCGCAGTTTGCTGTATCTAACTGCAGGTACTTGACGTTGTGATGTAGGCTGACGACAAGGCGAAGGCTGGTTGTAATAAAATACTTGAGAAACTGATTTACCGAGTCACGTGCGTCATTCAGAAGGAACACAAGGTTCTGCCCCTTGCAACTTACCCGCGAGTCCTCCGGGGCGCTCACAGGGCCGCGTCCCGCTATAGGGAGTGAAACGGCGTTCCGTAAAACCTGCTGTGTTCCTAGTCCAACCCACGGGAGGGGCAGCATGTGTATTTACAGCCCCACGACCACGACCCCCAGCTTGTCCCATCATGTACATGTAACGTAAGAGGAATTGCTTACAGATTCAGCTCCATATTTGTCATCCTCCGAGTCACTTTCAGACTCAAAATCATCACTATTATGATAATCAGAGTCACTGGATAGCATCCAATGCTTCCTCGGCAGTCATTTTCCTCTTCTGCGCCATATTGACAGCGAAAAATCAACCAAAACACCACAGAAATAGTCCGATAAAATCACCTAATTCCACACGGTCGCAATGGTATATGCACTGGTATATAACACTTACAAAACATCTGATGAAGGCTGATTATAATACTGGAGGTCAAATTCGCTGATTGACAGGGTCATGGGAACATCCTTGTGTTTATTCTGTTATGACGTCTCGTAGACGTGTAAGGTCAGAAATACCTTTCAATCACAAATAAATGAGCCATGTGATCTGAATTTTATATAATATAACAGATTTTAATTATTTGTAATTGGTTCAAGAATTTGGTATGTCCAAAACAACATCACATATACACAATTAGCTAAGATTACTTATGGTTTACTAGTGTCCTGTGTTGAAGCGTTGCAGTTCAACGATGATATGTCCTCACAGCGAAGACTCCAAAATGACAGCATGCAAAGTCACGCTTATAAATCCTCAGGTAATATTCCATTGGAATCTTCTCAGTCCTGAAGATAACTTTTGTCCAGCAGTTCAAGACGACAAGGTTAAATAATTCCCTCGACGACAGTAATAATCCACAGTATATCAGTCCAAGATAATCACCACGATTTCTATCTGTCCACAATTTGGAATCCTATTTTGATTCCCAGCACTTTCGGCTTCAAAGACAACAGTAGAATAATTACAGCACTCTGCTCACATGGAATTAAAAATATAATAAATCCTGGCACTGTGTGGAGCATCAATCTACCATTATTGTAGATAAAACTAGCTATAACCATACTGTATAGCTGATTGCAACTGCTGACCCCAGTCCTTCAGTCACAAATACTATATAACTTCTCACAGCAAGATTCCCCTTCCTAACAATAATCATTACATCATCATCATGCATAAACATGACCTTGCACCATCAAATCAGATTTCACAATCTAAATTACATCACTTCACATATATAACTCTATGGGGGAATTACCTATCCCTCAACATGTTTTGATCATAAAGCATAAACAAGTGACTCAGTTACTAAGTTTAGCATTCTTGGGGAATTCCCAACTTCCCCTATTGTGCAATCTAAACAGGTGCACTTTGCAAAAACAAACTAGGGATATTCCAATTTCTCTCTTTTACAGTAAACAAAGTACTTTTCCCGTGAGAAATCTTTTCTCAAATAAAATTGAGAAAATAATATTTTTAAAAGTTTAATCAGAAAAATAGAGGCCATATAACAGTAAACAAAACGCACATGGTGAAAGACAGTATACTGGCCGCTAGTGTATATTGGCAGACTGGTTGAGGACAGTATACTGGCCGCCCGTGTTCAAAGGGCTAAGATATGAGTGTTCCATGTCAACGTGTTGTTCAGGTGTACTCACAGATATGGGTAGGAATCGACACTCTGTAGTTGATTTCCACAGAAGTTGTAAGTGTGGTGGGGTGAATTCCTCATACCAATAGTCATGGTAACATATTTAGCTGGGTTGAACGACATCAGCCATAGGTTTTGCCAAACCTCCAACTTGCGTAGATCTTCTTGCAAAGTAACGGAGTGATTGCTTGTACTTGATGTTGGTGAATAGAGTAGACAATCGTCTGCAAATAGGCGTACCTTGGATGATATATTCACTGGTAAATCGTTGACATAGAAAATAAACCCCATTGGACCAAATACGGTACCCTGAGGCATACAAGATAAGACAGAAGCAACTTGGGATGTTTTGCCATCCAAAACCAGAGAGGAAATTTTCGACCCAATTTGCTATTTGACCTCACATACCATAATAGTTGAGCTTATGTATGAGCCTTCTATGTGGGACCTTGTCAAAGGCTTTGGTGAAATCTAATACCGCCATGTCGACAAGGTTACCCTGGTCAAGTTCTTTAGCAATATCATTAACGGTCAAAATCAGTTGGGTGTCTGTTGATCTTCTTGATCTGAATCCGTGCTGGTTATCATTAAGAATGTGGTTATCCTCGGCATTTTCATGATGTGGCTTGAAATGATATGCTCGAGTATCTTACAGGTCACAACTGTCAGCGACACTGGTCGATAGTTTGATGCTTCCGCACGACTACCCTTTTAAATGCTGGAGTAACGTTTGCCTGTTTCCACAGTGATTGAATTTTCCCAGTGTCGCCCGATACCTGGAAAATGTCAGTGAGATATGGAGCAACTTCCTCGGCTGTAAACTTTAAAAACCACGGAGGGATCTCGCCTGGTCCTTGGGCTTTTGCAGCATTCAAGTTCTTAAGTTGTTTTAATACACCGCTTCAATAATGACCAACGTTGGAATTTGGTCATATGAACTAACCCCAGATCTGGTAAATTACCAGGATCTTCTGCAGTAAAGCGCTAGGGAATTGTTGGTTCAAAATCTCAGCTTTAACATTGCTGTCACTAATTAAGCGGCCTTCGTGTTTTAAATCGGCCACACCATTGTCTTCCTTACCTAGACCCTTTATGTAATTCCAGAAAATCTTTGGGTTGTCACGGACTGCAGTGTCTAGACTTTGCTTGATGTAATGAATCCTTGCCGATCGCAAGCAGTGGTGCGCTTCCTTCCTCTATATGTTATAAGCATCCAAGTCCCCTTTCTTGTTGGAAGCTCTAGCAATATTATATAACCTTTGATTTTTACGACACAGATGACTGAGAGATTTGCTAATTGGCAAATTGGTGATGATGACATTTTATGCGGAACATATTTATCCACCAGGTGTAACACTCTCTGACCAGTGAAATACTTTCCATTTCTGCTCTACATCTTCTCCGGTGGTATCCCTCTTATATTTTGGATAAACATCTTTGAGACACTGTGATATTGAATTTAAGTCTGCCTTGGCCCGTACAAAGACTTTGCGTTTAATTTTCCTCTTATGAGTTGGGGCTGTATAAATGTCAACAGTAACTATGAAGTGATTTTCCACACCGCCTATTACTGAGGTCTGATAAATTGATGTTATTTGAGAATACAAGATCCAAAATGTTCTTGGCGTCCCCCTGGATGCGAGTGGCTTCGTTCACCATTTGTTGTAAACCATGCTCTTCAGCAAGCTTGACTAATTTCTCAGCTGCACGCTTGCTATATGATTATATCCACTTCTTGGTGTAATTAAGTGGTCTGGGGTCCGTTCCCGAAAGTGGGTGTACGACAGTCGTAGCCTCTTTCTGTCGCAACTTTTGCGTAAAGTTCACACTTACGAATTTACTGCGTTCCCGAAACTTAGTACACTTAAGAATTTTCTTCCAAACCTTACGAAAATTCATACGTCTGTCGAACTAGCACGTATACGATTTTCCAAGACTGTTCAGACAGTTTACTGAAAACTTAACTTAGTCGCAGGATTATCGTAAAGTTACGCGAATTTCTACGTCTACTCAGAGTTGACGTAGACTTGCCATATAACGATACAAGTTCATATCATGGACATTATGGACGAGCTAGTGTTCGTGATTTTATTTGGAAAAGAGGATGTGAGGCTGGGAGATGATTGTAGGAGATTATTCCAACCATCTTGAACATGTTCGAGACCCGGGAGTCACTCTTGTGTTTGGTTTTGGTGTGTGTGTGGGGGGTGTATGTGGTGGGATGTGTGTGTGTGTATGTATGTGTTTTTGTGGGTTTTTTTTCGCTCAGTGTCACCCAATGACCGATTTTCAAAACTAATTTTAAATAATTATGTTGGCCTATAATCTCTTGTCGAATTTTCTCACAATTTCAAAACAGTTTTAAAAAATAAAAATATGCCTCTTTTGTGTATTTCAACCTCATATTTTTAGGAGCATGTCTCCAAAAGACCTCCGAATTTTCAGCACATCACCGTTACTTCCAAAAAAACTTATATAAAAATGTAGGGTTATTTTCCATTTAAGTGAGGAATAGTACGTGCTGTTTCTGTACTGTAGGCCTAGGATGAACACGTCACACGACATCGTTATTATGTAAGCTTACACACTAAAAACATCAAGTCAACTATGCACCGACTAAAAAATGGGGTCAAACTTATGACCACAAAAAGTGTCCTTTCACACGTTAGTGGTCAACATTTTAACCCCATGTTTAGTCGGTGCATAGTTGACTCCGTTGTTGAAAATATTTTTGGGGTGTAAAGGCACTGGCCAGATTTAAGGTATTAAGAAAAAGTTTTCTTGTATAATTATTACACCTAGCTTACCGACCTGCATTGACATTGTAAAGAAAAGTAAACATATTATTGTGAGGTGTTGTTTGCTAAAAAGTTTCAAATGCTTAAATTACCGTCTACAAGAATAACTGCTTTTGTGCATGAATATATTGACACACAACTATATTAGTCATGTTATCTAATGAAGACGAAAACTAATAGGCCTATACCATATTGTGTCCTTGCTTTTGAAGATATACAAATATACGCGAGATGTCATCAAGCGTCTTACGTGTTATGAAGAGTGGGATCATCAATTCGACATGAGTGATGATATAGCTGTTAGAGTTAGGGTTGGGTAGCAGCTTGTAGCAGCAAGGTTTACAGCCAGACAAAGTATAAACCCTACCTGTTTTGCTAAAAGTAAACAATAAAATAATAATTTTATGTCAAACAAAATCTTAAATCTGCAAATTTTGATACACAAATATCAGGTGACCAATAAAAAAATGATATACTTGATCCATATTTCAAGAACCATATCTTTAATGCCGGGATTTGACCTACATGGCACATGTTGTTATATAGGCCTATGTTATATTTATTGAGAAAAACTTTACAATACCGAGCATGTGCCAAGCATGTTAGTATTTATTGCATCTTGCAGTAATTAAATTTTTAAAACGTTATGGTAGCTGCATGTACATGTTAACACGATATTGAGTTTTAAATTATATTTCATAATGAAAGGACCCTCCCGAATTCCGATTTTAAAAAATGAAAATAACAAAATAGAGTATGGGTTACATTTAAATTGGTCACAGAAATGAAAATAAACACCTCTCACTCGCAGAGATATAACTAACTGAAATAGTTACTATAATTAAACATGACTATATTAATTAATTAATAACCGGGATAAAAAGTGAAGCACAGGAGCTACATGAAGCAAATAAATATATAAGGAAGAGTTTTTACACACACACACGCGCGAACAAAAAAATAAACGAATCAGACCAAGTTGATCGACAATCAACATGATCAAGCGAACCCTGTCCGAGTGTTTTAATATTTGTTAAAGTTCTATAGATACTGATTCATACCTGATGATAATAGGCACATGGTAACATTCGCAAACGTGTCTCAGACTTTTGCACCCAGACAGAGCCCAATTTTAATCCCAATCAATGAATAGAATGACCTTTAAATCGGCTTAGTTTATGTTAACGTAAGATTGTCGTAGTAGTCTAGTGGGTAGAAGGGGTGTTCGTGCACCCCCCTGAAATAAACTTCTAATCAATGTTACTTTATCAGAAAAAATGCGTAGAAAACGATTAGCTATGTTAAAAAAAATCAAAAAGTGTCCCACGTATCATTTTTATGCAAATTTATGCAAATTAGTATCGCCATTACAGAAAAGTACAATTTTCGGTATAACTCAGCCAATACTGTTGATATATGAACAAATGAGGTGACTGGACGTATGTTTCGAGGGTCAAAGATCAAGATGGAACCATTTCGAAAATTACCAGATGTCCCCATGATGACGTAATATGCAAATTAGGGTCGCCATTAGCTAAAAATACAATTTTCGATATATCGCAACCAATACTGTTGATAATGAACAAACAAGGTGACTGGACCTATGTTTTGAGGGTCAAAGATCAAGATGGAACCATTTTGAAAATTACCAGATGTCCACATGATGACATAATATGCAAATTAGGGTCGCTATTAGCCAAAATTCCATATTTGTGCATATTGTGGCCAATATTCCACATACCTTCCCACATAAGATGACGAGACCTATGTTTTGACTGTCGAGGATAATTTAAAATGTACTCATAATTTATGTTCATGTGTCACTAACATGCATGTTCACCTGCAAATACTAAGAATATGCAAATAAGGACGTCAATGTCGATGGCTCGTTTTGGGGGTAAAAAACTTTGTTGGCCAAGTAAATTTAGACTTCCATACATAATACTCTAGCGTGATGGGACCCCGTTTTGCTGGAGTTAAAACCAAACCAGATAATACTATTTGTTTTAAATTCAAGGTATGCAATGATATAAGACTAATGCTAGACTAAGATACTGTGTTGTTATCATGCCGAAAAGAAACTGTGAAGAACAAAACTCTACAGTCTCCAATGACTCTCTGCCAACATGCAAGTGTGATATCCATATCGTATCATGGTAGTTTTATACCCTCAGTAGATTTAAAGGAACTGCAGGAGAAAAAAATTACTTGGCCAAAGACGTTTCTAAAATCATCCCAAAACAAGATTATCAACATTTAGAATTACAAATCTGTACTCATTAAATACTTTTAAAAAACATTAAGCATTTTCTCTTTAATTCAATGTGTGCAATAATTAAAGACTAATGTAACACAAAAAGAAAACGTCCGGAAAACATGAAGAAAAGGATTCTTCAGTCTTCGATGCATCCGTCACGTGCTATCCATATTGTAGCATAAAATCAAGGAGGCAAATAGAACGACTATGTTCGTATGCCAGCCGCCAACCAGAAAGCATTTGTTACAGTCTTGTAGGACATTGGATCTCATATCTTCAAACAGAGTGAGATCTTGCTGTTTTATTTTTGTTACCCTTACTTTTGTGTGTGTGTGTGTGTGTGTGTGTGTGTGTGTGCGGGGGTGCTCTTGTAAGTGTGTGTGTGTGTGTGTGTGTGTGTGTGTGATAAGAAAACGAAAACTATCGCTCTGAGAACCTGCTGAAACGCCTACAGAAGGACCCAATGAAAGACCATATCTCCTTTACAAAGGTAGATCACCACAAAAAAGAATGCAGTTGTTTTCTGAAGCTATTGCACAAGCCTACACTGCTGGAAACATTGACATGTGTCAAGGTGTTGCTCTCCTTCGTCGCGATATTTTGCAGGCTTTCAATAAGTCCATAGACCCTCGAGTTATGATTTTCTGGGTGGGGAGTCCCAATTGCAGAGATGAAGGCTCATAATCCAGGCACGGGCATCTTGCCTTGCTGCCAATAAACCTGATAAAAAGTCATACAAAATATTCTTGCATATGGTATTGTATAATAGATCGTGTCATTCTCAAAAAATGGTGTGAATGATGAGCCATCAGGAAACTTTGGGCCAATGCGTGTGGAGAGAAATGGTGGGGGAATTTCTGGTGTGTTGACTTTCAAGCTAAGCTGAACCTGCAACTTATAATACCCCCGGTAGAATTATTGTCTTATGGCTTTCGACTCCGTTTGCACTTCCTGTATCGTGATCCCTGCAGCACTGTTGACAATGTTGCTGCCATGGACATTAACTAAGAGATTTATTCAAGTTATCTATTTTCCAAGTGGAATATGATGTTGTCTTCTGCTGTCATAATTTCAGGTCTATGTTGAGGCCTATGTTGATTCTTTGACCAGGGCCTTGGCCAGGGCTGTTTTTAACTCAAAACAAAATCATAAACTGTCAGAGTGGCCAAACCGGTGCAGAATCATGGTGAAATGCTTGCTTTGGAACATATATATCTGAGACTGATTTCCATTGTCCCTCTGGCATTGCACGGTACAGGTCTTGCCCTTAGATGTTTAAAGTTTACGCTTATCTCTAAGTCATCTTTACAAGCTATTACCATGCAGAGGAACCGGATATGGTCAGCAGGTATGGATTTCTCAGACGTCAGCTTCATGTCGTCGACTGTGTTAGAGGCCAAGGAAGGTCTATGGACTCATCGAAAACCTGCTGAATATTACGAAGGAGAGCGACATCTTGACACTGGATAAAGTTGAACCAGATCCATTTTCTGGGCCTGTGACTCCCCTTGCTCCCTTTGCTCTTCCAAGAGGAGTAGACTTGAGGGTGCTTTGTGGGTAACACCTTTAATCTCTACTTTGTCACGGGAAATAAATTCTGGTGGGAAGACAATCTACGAGGGGGGGCGATGCCTCTGTGAAGTCGATACTTCCGATTGTGTATCATCTCCCAGCAGACGATGATATCCAACTCGTTCAAGATCAGAGTTTTTTGCTGATCACAGTTATGTATCTGATCACAGACTGATAGCATGCGATATGGGGACTTATATGATTGTCGGAGATGTCACTCCATATGAAGCTGCTCCAATCTTTATCCTGCAGCTCCTTTAAATTGACTGAGGGTATAAAACTACTCCGATGCTTAATGCTTTTTAAAAATATTTAATGAGTACAGATTTGAAGTCTAAATGTTGATAATCTTGTTTTGGGATGATTTTAGAAACGTCTTTGGCCAAGTAATTTTTTTTTTTCTGTAGTTCCTTTAAATATACTGAGGGTTTAAAACTACCATGATACAATATGGATATCACACTTGCATGTTGGCAGAGAGTCAATGGAGACTGTAGAGTTCTGTTCTTCACGTTTGCTTTCGGCATGATAACACAGTATTTTAGTCTCGCATTAGTCTAGTCTTGTATCATTCCATACCTTTAATTTAAGAGAAATGTTATGCCACAAGTATTATGCATAGAAGTCTAAATTTACTTGGCAAGCAACGTTTCTTATAATTACCACAAAACGAGACTATCGACATTGAAGGCCCTAATTTGCATAGTCTTGGTATTTGCAGGTGAACATGGTAATGACAAATAAACATAATTTATGAGTGCCTTTTAAATTATCCTCGACAATCAAAACATAGGTCTCGTCATCTTATTTGGGCAGGTATGTGGAACATTGGCCACGATATGCCCAAATATGGATTTTTGGCTAATGGCGACCCTAATTTGCATTATTATGTCATCATGTAGACATCTGGTAATTTTCAAAATGGTTCCATCTTGATCTTTGACCCTCGAAACATAGGTCCAGTCACCTCATTTGTTCATTTATCAACAGTATTGGCTGAGATATATCGAAAATTGTATTTTTCTGTAATGCCGATACTAATTTGCATAAATTTGCATAAAAATGATATGTGGGACACTTTTTGATTTTTTTAACATAGCTAATCGTTTTCTACGCATTTTTTCTGATATCATGACATTGATTAGAAGTTCATTTCAGGGGGTGCACGAACACCCCTTCTACCCACTAGACTATAGGTTTACTGGTAGAAATGCACTTACGGCCATCTTAAGTACACTGTTCAGGAACGCTACTACCATGGTCGTAATAAAAATCTTAAGCTATGCGTAAGATGAACTTTACGTTCACAGTCAGTATGCAGCAATGTGGAAAGTCTTTGCTTTTCTAACCCTGAATAAATTGGCGGCAGTTTCGATTCGACCAACGTGACAAAACGTTTCGTCAAAGAAAACGATAAATTTAACATGGAGATGATATAAATTATGCTGTTTTTTGATGCTCAATATATTGTTGGACTAAAATTAATAGAGTAAACATAATAAATGAAATTAATATACTGATAAACATGCGAAACTGTTAACCAGAAAATGGCACCACAAAATTAAAAAAATACCGCCGGATTTAAATTGGATTTTTTAAAACGTGGGCCTACCGGCCCTTAATAAAGTGACGTGAAGTGATAATGTACAGTATTATTGGAGTATTATCGATGTAAGAAATGTCCTTGAGCACGTAAACCACGGAAGAATATTAGCAAAACAAAATAGGTTGCACGAATTAAAATGCTACAGCTTTGCGGCATTGGTTTCATAATGAGGTACCTCCATGGTCTCAAGATAAAATTTTACCTGAAATTATATCAAACGCAAACACAGTTTTCTGGCCAGAAAATAAACTGGTCCCCTATCATTTCGATATGAAATGAAAGCTTTAACTATACTTTGCACAAAAATGGCCTTAGTTTTTTGGTCAGAGTCTTTGCCCAGTCAAGCGAATGGTTAACGAACTGGTACTTTTAAAAGTTTGAAAAAATTAACAAATTATTAAACTGGACCTAAATCCATCACTAAAAAAGGGAATTAGTCAAATATGGTATGAACATATCCGTAAAATACACAGAAGTCTCCTCGCCTTGCCATCTTACTTCCCACCGGCTTATATGGGAATATTTTGGTTAAAAAACTATGTTGTACAGGGCTGACTTTCTGTCTCGCACATAGTTGACATACTACGATCGCGATTGTATCGGGTTAGAAAATCGACGAAGTGTGTACTGAAGCATTAACGCTGCAGACTGACTGTTCATAGTTTCGGGAACGGACCCCAGTTGATGTTAGGGAGGTTAAGTCCATTCAGCAAAATATGATGACTATTGATCTTGCTGCCATGCATTGAAATTGATGATGAGAGTTCATCAATATGACATCCCTGATCATCTTCTTTGGTGCGATAAAAAGTACCAACAATAAGTAGTTTACGCCCCTTTATTTGGATCTCTGACCATATCGCTTCACAGTTCCGCTAACCTGCAGTTGTACTGAAATAAGATCTTTCTTCACCGCCTGGAGTACACCACCGCCCTCATAGTGCACGGTCTCTCCGGTAAACAACGTATGAATCAGGAAATATTTCACTACTACTACTTTAAATAAATAAATAAATAGCAGAGATTTATATAGCGCCTTATGCTATTGGCCTCTAAGCGCTTTCACAAATGGTCGCTGATCACTGTGGCCCAACCATACCATAAACCATTTCGCATCATTTCAAGGGATGCAGCAGATCGGGGTCAGCGCTTTCCCTTATCAGCAAACATACATCGAGATAACCATCGCAGCCGGGACCAGCTTCCCAAATATCGCATGGGTAAATCGGAACAACTAAGCGGTTAATTTCTTGTCCAGGGAAATTACAAGATAGCTGAATCTCACAGGGCTCGAACGCACGCCTATACGCATGGATGAGCATACACTGGAGTCGAGCGCTTACCTGATTGAGCTATCTTGTCCGCATTAAGCCCAATTTCGGTCCCACAAACAATGTCCGGTTGATACATTTCGATTTCGAATCTGGCCAAGCTCACATGGGGGTTTTTTTCAACACTAACGTACGCTGACCATCTTCAGATAAAGAATAATAAATATACATCCTTGTCTACCTGGAGAAGTAGTTAAAATTCCAAATACATATATGTTTATCATTATCAGTAAATGCAGTTATTTGATCAAGTAAAAGTCATTCTGCAAGGAAGTATATTTGCCATTCCGTTCTTCAGTGCCACCCTTGTTGTTACCAACTCCTCATTTTCTTAAATGGGCCCTGCGGGTTACTTGATTGCTGGGGTCATATCTTAAAAAGTTTTGACTCTACCACTATGAAATTTTCAGGGATATTAGCTAACATTCTCTTTTTGCCTTACAACGCATATCAAATAGTCATATGCTTTTGGCACAAAGTGTTGCTTTTTTTATTGGGATACGCTGTGTTCTACTGCGTTTATTTGTTCACCGATATCAGGTTATGATAAATAATGATAGCTTGCCCCAGAGCTTGCCCAATCTGTGGACAATAGTTTAATAGCTATAAGGTAAATACGGTTCAAGGTCATCCTGTGGCAAGAGGTTTAGAGTGCTCCAATTTCGTCAAATCAGGTGACAAATTATTCATTTGGTCATCTTGAACTCAAAAACTTTCATTTAATCCCTATGTTACACTTCAAGACTAAAGGTGGCCACGCCAATCTCATAGAATATGTAGACCAACAATTTGACACCATTTTCATGGGAATCATTGTGTAACATAGTTAATTTTTACCTTTCATCCAGATAATGACCTTGAACAGCTATCCCCCTTATAGCTATCGAACTACTGCAAGTAGATAAAACAAAACTATACATTATTTTAATCCTTGGAAACTGGAAAATACGTTGGTGTACAAATCATTTAAATTTGATCGCTTTTAAAATTTTACCCCTGTATAAACGTTTTACTCTCTTTTTGTAAGTTCCCGCCTTTCTACCAATGATGGATTTTGATATGACATTCTATGAATCTTTCTAAGAACAATTTCACAAAATTTGTGTCTATTGCAATTATTGGTAGCTTAAGCCTTAATATTGATTACTTATACAAACCATGAGTATCTTTCAAAAGCCTCAACCAACCTTGCTTTGGTAAGAAATGTTCTGTATCGTTAAATAGGATTTATCAGGATGGAAACATTTACCCGGGTATGGCTGGATGGGAATTGGTCAAATATAAAAATGTTAATCGTCAACAATTTCAACGAAACGACTCGAACCTGAGTAAATTAATGATGATACTAGGAGTTTCATTTTAACAAGCTTATCCTTCTTCACATATTTTGGTAAAGCATACGGCCATTTTTTCCTGCAGTATATTTTTATGTTGTCCACTAGGAGTTGTTAAGAGAGGTCCCATGAACACATTGATGCTACACAACCTTTTACATCACTCCATGTCAGGTTGACTGGAAAAGTTTGGTTTGGCCCCTTGGGTAGAATAGGTGAAAACTTGACCCCCAGTACTTGCAAATTTAGACTCATTCGGGATGGAGTCCAGTTATGGGAATCCAAGTTTTCAGGGAGTGTGCGTATTTTTCTGGTACCTATTGGGGAAATTTTGGTGATAAAATGTGAATTTGATCCCAATACGTACAATGGTAGCTACGATCTTAGAAAAAAAATAGTTGGAACACTTAACACGATTGTATTAAATGCTCGCCGTGATCACATCGTAGGTCCCTATAACCCAAAGTCGCATTCCAATTGCAAGCCTGATCCTTCCATTCGACCTTTAACTTCCCCACCCCCCATCATCTCAATGTTGGGGTGTGTGCCAAGGCTGCTGACGACATGACCATGAACAACATTGTTTCGGGGGAGAACGGAGGAAATTTTTCAAAACCTACCACAAGTGTTCCAACAATTTTTTCCAAGATTGTAGAACACCCTCTCATAGGGGACGTTTAGTTTCGTTACACCGGTCTCGAGACACCGTACTTAGCATGCACAGCAGGGACACCGTAGTAATGAGGCCGTCGGATTGGTCTAGAACCGGGGTCTAGAAGCATAAACAAGAATATCTCCAAAATAAGACGTGCCAAGACAAGTTGAGTGCTAAAGTGGCGCGATGTCTTCTCCTGCTCCGTTAAATCCCGTGGATGGTTTAATTCCTAGTTTTTCTCTAGTGTGATAAAATTTGTCCTTGATGTAATTGTAGAATTGATACTCATAATGCATTTCTGCTCGCATTATTTTTTCCACCTGTGGTGATGGTTTGGTTTTATGTAGAGCCGACATCTTTCTCAAGGTATCAGTTTTCGCTGGTGAAAAATAGAAATTAATCAGTAAGTGTTTTGTTTGTTGCAAATTGTATATACACTACGATGAAACTACAATACAAGGACATTTTAGAGGAGAGAACGACTTGTGAAATAAAATTGCAGTATGTCTCACGTATGGGAACCATAAGCTTGTATTTTATAATTGACGGTCCGTAAACATTTACAGTAAACCCAGAGGCTATTATCCCCAAAGGTCTTTCATTGTGCTATTGACTGACTAGCAGAAATAAGGCAGACTTAAGACACACTATTTTCTACAGAATTCTATGGGATTTAACAGTGGAAATTACAGTTGCACCCTGGTGATTAACCAGTTTTGCATAGGATTGTGGGGCTTTCTGAAAAAAAGTCCTCTACAGTAAACTCTAACAAAGCCGTACAATTCATTCAGCGGCTACTTTGGAGTCACATCTGGTATTCCTGTGTCTGTATTCCTTGTGGGGTATAATCGGCATGTTATCGTTCGCTAGCTCTTTTAATGCGTTATATTTAGACAACGTGGCAATGGCGGTTTCTGGGGAATAACATTTGTTTGAAAACCACAACTTTGGCATTCAATTTTGCCAGTGTGTGTGTATATCCCTTACGTCCTTTTCGGACTACCAACCTGACAATCACCGCGGAAAGGGCAGTAGCGTCATTTTTCTTGTTAAATCTAAGGAACATTTCCCCATAAAAACAAGGTAGGGGTCCGCTCCGTGATTTTGATCCATTTTTGAAAAGTAGCAACAAAAAAAATGTAATTTAGGGAAATATCAGTATAACTCCTAGTTTTCTTAAAACAAAGCGATCAAAGATAACTCAAGCCACCACCAGGAAACACCTTAAGCGGACACAAGTAGATTGTATGTCGCCTGTGTACGCCGCTTGCAGGATTGAGCTATTATAGTCAAGCAGCGCTATCGTTTAGAACTACGTCACGAGCGGCACCGCTCCAGATTTGGCTTCAAGTCAACTCAATGCGATTTGCCGCTTTGGGCAAAGCGGCAGCCCGAGCGACAAGGGAAAAATCGATTTATTGGCTTGCCGCTTTGTCGCTTAGGCCACCGCTAGCGATTCTGACAAGATTGCGTAGTGACGCAAATTTCATCATCGGAGCGGCAAAGCGGCAAGCGGTATGACACTATGTAACGACCTTAAGGCACCTCATGCTGACTGACCATGGTGATTCCCGCATTTCACTTCCTGATTAATTTGACCAAATGATCAATACAATAAAGTGTCCTTTACCTTGTTTCATACTATTACTTCCAAACATCGCTTTACAAAAACAGTGAGTCAAACAAGCAACATAATTTGAAGTATCTGCAAAATGATCCAGGAAAAATCTATTTGCTGATGTCTTTGGGTCATTCCAAATGAATGAAAAGGTTTCCATGCACTTACCAGATATTAAAAATGACGCTTTCTAAAAACAGGGATGGTAAAAGGGTTATAGTATGCCAGTGTGTCATCAATTTCTTTAATATGCCAACGCAAAAGGTATTTGCTCGTTCAACATTGCCAATGGCTCTCTGTAATGACCAAATACTGGGTGCCTAAAATACAAAACACGACACAAATACAGAAGCGAAAATTAAAATTAATATAAAATATAATAAAATTAATTGAAAAACAGTATATTATAAAGCCTAAACTCGAAGTAAAACAAAAATAATACAACCAATACAACAAACTCCCCCCCTTGTTACTTTGACGTCTTAAGGGGGGGGGGGGGGGGGGTATGGGGTCGAAATATGAGAAAAAATTGTCTAAGCAGAAAATGAGATAATGCAATGGCTTAAATGTGTAGACTGTAATCTACAAAAAGACTTTTTATTCGATCGCAAACGGACATTCGGTTCCCGAGATATGGCTGATCAAAGTCAAGTAGTGTACGCAAATTGCCAAAAAATAGCACATCTCCTATATTATCATGTGAAAAATGTCAAGGGGGTATTATTTAGATATTTAAAAGATATTATTTATGAACTATTAACACATTTATTTGGGCTAAGTGAAGTATATAAATCCTTATATTATCCTTTCCATAATTTAAAGTTATTAAATGTCACTGGGTAAGTGATTTTATGTATTTTATTGTTTTCTCACCCTGCGATATTTAAAGAAACATTATTTAAAATTAATACAGGACAATGGATGCACCTATTTCGATGATTCTTTCATTAATAATTATGAGAATGCAGATAAATGAAATTAAAAAAATAATTCCATATTTAACATCAAACGCGCCCTCAATTTTGTCTAAATGTTCGAGGCCTATAACTCGTTTCGTTAAAAAGCAAAAATCCCAAAACGAGAACGAACGTAACTAGAAAACGCTACATGCTATGAACATGAAATTTGGCACACAATTAAGCACATACGGCCCGAGTGAACCATGAAGCCGATTTTCAAAATTGTTTTCCAAACCTAATTACGCATGAAGTATGCGATGGTCGATGCCGGTGATTGGCAACGTAGTATTAAAATCCGGCTTCATGGTTCACTCCTTATTTACCTCCTGCATATGTCACCCAAGTTCCGTCCCAGTAGCATGTTAGTTATTTAGTTACATGCGTTCTAGTGTTTAGCAAATCAGAGGCCTTACGTGGTGACCATGGCAACCAGAGCAAACATTTCATGGAGTTTAATTAAAACATTGTGACATGGGCTACAATATGATATATTAACATATATCCACTATTTAGGAAAATTAAGGAAATAATTTCAAAGTTCACTGCTCAGACCCCATACCCCCCCCGAATTTGATTGAAAAGCCATTGGTGACTTTCAGAAGTGTATAAACAAAATCAATTTATATAGCGCGTTATCACTGTAAACAGTCTCCAAGCGCTGTTGCATATTATTATTACGCCGCCATTAGGAAATCGTCACAATCATTTCGCTTCATCTAGATGCACATCCCTATCGGCACTTAGATTGTAATATCCCCATAAGTATCTTGCCCAGGGACACAAACACGTTGGCCTCGGCGGGGTTCGAACTCACGCCCTAATGATCACAAGTCCTGCACTTTTCCACTGGACCACACGCGCTCTCTTAAGGAGAATATTGGTGTTATTCTCTTAAGGAGAATACCAACCAAGCTAGGCATTTTCGTTTTCTTAATTTGAGAGCAAATTCTGTACCTTGATTAGAACTAATAATAATAATACCTAGCATTTAGGGACGCCATTCACCGTAGTATCATGGCGCTTACAATTATGTCACTAGGAAACCATCAGAATAATTTCGCTTCAATTAGGGCGCAGCCGTGGCGCAGCTCAGCACTTAGATTGTAACATTCCCTTGATAGTTCCCCCATTTCACTCCTGGGTAGAGAGAGGCAAGCGAGGTAAAGTGCCTTGCCCAACGGGACTCGAACCCACAACTTTCAGATCATGGGGCGGTCGTTCTATCCACTGGACCACACGTGCCCTCTGAACCGTACGGAGCTAGCCTGAGGCTGTCACAAGTTCCCGGATAGAAATGGGCACAAAACAAGATCACGCATTATGAAGATCGTGCAAATCGTCTATTCCACGCCAACAATAATGAATTATAGTATGCGTTGAAAATATGAACTGACATATTACTTAGGGACCATTGCATTTTCGCAAAAATGTAACCTTTAAAGAAATTATCATGAAAACAAAATAATAATGCAAAAATTACAAAGCAATGAAAATGGCTAAAGCATGTCAAAACACTAAAAATATCAACAACAAAGTTTGCATTATTCTTCATAATAATTTGTTCAAAGTTACATTCTCTGGTAATACATTGACTCGTGTACTTAACATTAGGCATTTCAATAGCAGTGCGTCTAGCTTTAGTTTATTTATCTAGTTTATCTCACACTAACCTGCATCTGGGATCATGACCACAGAAAAACGGAATTATTTCGAACGCTCCTGGACCTTTACATTCATCTTTTCCTCGTAAAACACAATCATCAAACGTCTGTTGATTAGGAAAAGTACACGATAAATTTATACATCGGTGTTACACCATGGCCATAAGGTTTATAATTTATAATGGATGAATGAATATCATTTTCACAATACTTGTAAAATCACTAAATTATTCATAAGATTTGAAATGACTAATATTCAGGTTTTTTGAATTTATAAATAATATTGAAATAGTCGAATTTTTAACCCTCGTCTTACCTAGGAGTGGGTGGTTACCAATCCCCATTACCGAAAATTGCTCGGGTGCTCTAAAATACAACAAAAGCTTTAGTAAAAAGCTTCCAAGTATAATCATTTTTCTCATCCTTTGTCCGGTCCTTTAAAACGAAAAAAAAATGTGAAGGTGCACCTTCACCGGGGTTAGGCAGCATTCAACGTCGAAGGGTTGGGTGCGGTGGTGGTTGCCAACCCAAGAGATATATTTTATGTAATTATTAAATTATTGCATAAAAAATTAAAAAAAAAACTATATATTTTATTGTAAACTATTTAATTGCCATCATTAGAGCTGAGACCGCATGAAAATCCGATTATCCTAACTTTTTAGCGCAAAATCGGATTTCGCCTTTTGCTGTGGAAAATGCCAACTTGGCAGACTCGCGAAACTTTCGATTCATTGTGACGCCATACTAGGTATGTGAGTACTTAGTTTTGATATCAATGGAACGAAGAGAAGGACATAGCTATCCACTGTATCAAATATAAGCATCGGGTGCTTTATAACGAATTTCCCTCCCTTGTAAAACCGTGTTACACCCCAAAAGTCTTGTTGTAAGACGAGGGTAAGCAAGTGTATTTATCTCTTGAAGCAAATAAAACTTTTGTTTTGCTCGGAGATTGGCACTCACAAGCGTGGTGTATACAAGTCTAGTACTTTATTAATGAGTTTGAACTGGTAAAAGGCAGTAAAATTGTTACGGTTTCGATTTCTATATATTAATATACTCTCGGTCAACGAATACTGCATCAACAAATGATGTTCTAAGTGCAACAAATTTTGTTACGCGATTTCCGTTGCCTGTTGTTAGTTCAGTACAAACCTTTGGCTAACGATTGGCGAAACTGCATCTCCTCTCACTAGAATTTACCTGATATTTCTCTTCGTCTGAACGCTGAATATTTTTGTAGTGTGTATTTCATCCCTCGAACCTCTTGTCTTAGTAGAACGAAATCATTCCTAGCTAATGGTTTCACCGAATAACATTGTATATACCGGTGTTTACTTACCAAACTAATAACCTAATAAATAAATATAAAATACATCAATACAACTAAATGTTAATAAAACAGCAGGCGGCATTAAGTGGGTCCATAGTTATGATTCGAGCGAATCACAACAGAAGTCCAAAATAAAAAAATTAATTATATTTCTAATTGTTGTTAGAGGTAATTAGGCTGATCTTGTCTATCAAGTACCCTTTTTCATCCGAGCAAAAAAAAAAAAAGAAAAGAATGAATGAACCAACGACTTCGTTCGGCTTTATCGTAGGTCCATATTTTGGGGTCAAAAAACAATTATAATACCGTATAAAAAATACAGTGTCCTTGTTAACTGAGGGTCCTACAACCCATCTCGCATTGTGTTCTCCATTGAGTGCTGTATCCTTTGTTTCCGTACTGTACCCAAATGGCCCTTTCTTCAAAGTCACGGTTTATTGGTCTCAAATCCAATAGGGCCAGTTAAGGTACGCCGGGGTAACTTTTAAACCACTCCAAACATGTTGAAAATGTGCATATTGTCCGTCTAGTCATAAGGATTAAAAAAAATGTATGTTTGTACCACGCCTACTATTGGTTTTTGAGTATAGGGTAAAAAGGACTAATATTATATGTAAATACTTGCAAATTATTGCCTGCTGAAGAGGACTCCCAAAAGTAATAGTTTTTGGTTATGTTAAATGTTTACTTACGAGATAAAGGTCAAAGGAGTCAATTGCCAATTGAATTTGTTGTCCCATGACCTACCTTTGTCACCAACGTGATAACTATGCATTGCAGATGCTACAAATTACTTCTTATTTTGACACATTAAGGCTAGATTTTTTTTTTTCATTTTACCAGAAGTGGACAACCACCTCTGATCTTGAACCCTGTAAAATGGAAATTGACCTTTTTTAACAATTT
This sequence comes from Ophioderma brevispina, assembly GCA_023653785.1. NCBI lineage: Eukaryota > Metazoa > Echinodermata > Ophiuroidea > Amphilepidida > Ophiodermatidae > Ophioderma > Ophioderma brevispina. The sequence continues at coordinate 66,845 of JAMKCH010046040.1, read as the reverse complement.
TAATAGCCATTGTATACCAAAACCACTATAACTTCCAAACCAATGGTATAAACTTTACATATCTTTGGAATCCTTATGACTACATCTTGGACAAAAGGTGTTGGCCCACTTTTTCTTACGCGTAGCATTAAAAAATCGTCCCCCTACTCTCATCCCTCCCCCGGAACAAAGTTTACATCTGAAATTGTATTACAGTACGCCTAACAATACTCAACATTGACCGGTGGGGAAGGGGAAGGTTCAAGGATTAGCAAGGCTTCAGCTTTGATACCAAAACAAGTTCATTTCGGTACCTTCAAATGGCCGATTATGTCAAGTAAACGAGCTTGATTTCCACAAGGTGTGCCAACTACTTTTGACAAAGATTTGGTGCGCGCGGAGTCGAAAAAAAATCGATGAAATTTCCGTTTTTTTGTTGGCCATAAAAAGAAAACGATAAAGATATCACAGGATCCAAGTTTGGCACAAATACACACAAAAAGCTACTTTGCTATCCGTATTTAAAATGTATATATCTTGTTTTTCGGCTTAGGGACAGGTCCACAAATTAATCAATTTTTAAATTCATTTTGGGGCCTATATGACCGATATGTCACCGAATGATAACGTTAATAACATAAAATCAAAAGCTATACTTTGTGCATATCTTCTTACATATCTCCTTAAAAAACAGCACAACAACAAATAAAAAAATCAAAACACGCAATCAAATGGCTCAACTCACTAATACAACGTTTCAATCCTTAGATTACGAGTCCGACATCAATACCGCTAAGACCACCGCTAAGCCACTCAGCTTAACTGTATCGGTTACTTTTTTTTTTAGAATGTGGGGGGGGGGGACTTGTTAACATATATTGCTAAATATTTTTGTCGAAGCCTAATATTTTATTCCGTTCTTTTAGGTGTATAAAACTTTAATAAAATTTTGAGTAGTTACAACGATAATCCAGCTATTGGGCAATTTTCACAGTGAAATAGTTGCTCTAAATCGTAAACGCGCGACGCAGCGATATGCCATAGATATAAATAAGGTTAGTACCTCTATTCTTTTATATTGTTGGCATATCGGAACTGGTTTGAGTACCACAATGAATTACCGTGATTTCGCTTTTAGTCTCATTGATGAACGCTAAAATGTGTCTTTACAAATTGCAATATTTCAAGTATTAAATAGGTTACCGCATTGAAAAACAGGAGTAGAACTAGCTCATAACGCGTTGCCTTGGAATAAGATCTCATCACCGCCATCACTCCTCCTCACCTCCCCTCCACTCTCTCCTTTTCCTCCTCCTCCACTCTTCCTCCTCCTTCTCCTTCTCCTCCTCCTCCCCTCTCATACTCGGTTATCTATAAGATTTCATTTTTGATTTTCACACCTGACATTATGGTTTTTGAAATAATCAACTTGAACATTGGTGTTGTTATTATTTCCCATGTCTAATAAATTTTTTAATAGGATGCTTTACTCTAAGCTCCTTCTAAGCCTTATTTTGGGACATTGACTACGTTTGAGAATGCTAATTTTGTATGTAACTGAGTGTAGCACGGTTTTAGACCTTTACATACGAATAGAATAAACCATATTACGCCGAGCTCTTCAACATCAATGCAGACGCACGCGACACTCTCTCCACGACACATGCACGCGAAAGTGTGCGCACCTCGACCAACACCCACTGCTTATATATATATATCCTATATTATATATATATATATATATATGGTCGTGTGGCCAAGGAGAATAAGGTATGGCAACATATATATATCTATATAGTATATATTAAAAATGATCAAAGTATAGACCTCTGGAAAGGCAACCGTTACTCAGAGTTCATTCCACGAATCCCTCACTTACATCATCGGTCTCCGATCCTCAGACTGATCCGGCTGAGGAATCGATACACGATGATCGTAGGGGCGGTGAAGGGTATTCGTGAAACTCTGAGTAACGGTTGCCTTTCCGAGGTCTATACTTTGAAATTTTTCTATATACGGCTCTCCCTGTAATGGGATTGAGTCCCTTTAATTCCAAGATAGTCCACTTGTAAAAACAACTGTTATTTATATATATATATAGTATATATTCTATATATTATGTGTGAGAGATTGAGGCTACTTACACTTTGTGAATTCTGTCACTAGAATAATACAAATATGGTGTGGAAATTGGTGACCATAGCGCGGACGTACATATTAATCGCAAATGAACTTGCTGTGGAGGGGACTCGAACCCACAACCTTCCGGTAAAACGGAAGGTTGTTGGGTTCGAGTCCCATCCACATATATATATTTATTATTATATATATATTATTAATATATATATATATATAGATATATATATAGTTTAAAATAATTTATCTGAAAGTTTAATACATTTTTGAGCTTCAGCATGGAAGACTTCACCATTTTAAAATTTGGGCATGTTGTTACCCTCTGTCTACGAAGATGAGGAAAAGCCGTCTATATCTAATTAATGGATTTTAAGTCCACTTCACTTCTCCTTTGATTCATTATGGTTGAATTTTTCTTTCTAGCAACATTCATTTCCACCCAACCCGAGAAATATAGCAAATTTACTTTTGTTGGTTGTAACTTTACTTGGTTGCTGAAACACGTGAATTAGATACTTTTAATGCATTAATATGTTCAAAAGGGTTGTTAAGATAGCTTGTTTGAGCATTTAAAGTGACCTGTCGCTAATTGTAAATAGCTTATACTGCCAATAGACGTCTTTTGAAAATATCAATTTTACACCAGTCCTCCTGAAATTCCATGTAAATCCAATTGGAAGCATTCTAAAGTTAAACACCTTCAAGTAACCAACCCGGCACCTTTTTCCACGCACAAATACAGTCTTGGACAAAAGTGTGGCACACTTTTCTTACCGACAGTAAAGCCGGTCCCCCTCTCTCCCCGGAACAATTGAAATCTATTGTGTTACGTGCCCTCACGTACTCACATGACCGTTGGGGAAGGGGAGGTTTCAGGGATTAGTCAAAGGCTTCAAGCTTGAATACCCAAAAAAGACATGTTACTACTACGGAATAGAATAAAACCTTTAATGCGATCTCTTCAATATCCACGCAGACGACGCACGCGACGCTCTCTACCCCACACACACGCGAGAGTGTGCGCACATCGACCAACTGCCTGCATCAATTTCGTACCTTCAAAAATGCCGAATTATGTCAATGTAAAAGTCTGATTTCCACAGGTTTGCCACTCCTTTTGACAAAGATTTTAGACGGCCAATATGATAACCTTGTCAACATGTTTTGCGCATTTTAAAAGTTTTGATACTCAGTAACCTTAAATTGGCCCTATTGAAAAAGTGACCACATTTGATCACCACTGACTAGCATTGGTATAGAGGGTTCATCCCAACTACTAAAGTTGTCAAAGCTTAATGTATTGTGTCCATGAACGATGATGTTTGACCCAGGTCTATAAGCGTTGAACACTTGGTAAACGCACCCCTTTGAAACTGTGATAAAAAAATGCCTTGGTAAGACAAAGTTATAACGCCCACGGTACTTGAGCTTGTATCGTCCTGCATCTACTGTATATCCCTAACGTCCCTAAAGGGAAATCTAGGGAGCTAGCAGGGGCCGTACGGTACGTCGAAAAAGTGACTTTTTTTTTTTTTTTTTGTTTCGAAAAATGGGACTTTTTTGTAAAAGTGTACCTGAAACCTATCCCTGAAATGACCCCTTTTGGACTTTTGAACATTTTATATCACAAAAAAATGAACTTTTGTGTCAAACTTTCTCTACTTTTGGACCTTTTTATCAAACATCCAAATCAGCAAAAGTGGGACCCTTTGTGCCTTTTGAGTGGGGGGGTGGTTTCGGGGGGTGCGTCACCCCCCCCCCCCCCACCTGCGTACTGGCCCGGGAGCTAGCGTTATTTTCTTGTTAGATCGAGACCAATTTCCTTCCCCCTAAGCCAGGGCAAGGGTGCGCTCCTGATTTTTTTTTCAAAGTGGCTTAAACGCAGTGGAGGGACGTTATGAATATATATAGAAAATAGTCCTGCGGTAGGCTCATTATAACCTTGTCAAAAGACCCTCCAAATTCCTAGACAGACAGCTCTGATAACCCCAATTCCACATACCACACGCTGGATCTCCCAAATTCTTTCATATCACGCGGGATAATTAACGAATTCTACAGACCCACGCTGGATACCTCAAATTGCTACAGACAGCTCTGGATAACCCCAAATTCCACAGACCACGCTGGATACTCCCAATTCTTCAACACGCGGGATCAATAAAATTCTACAGACCAGCTGTGATAACTCCAAATTCTACGAGACCAGGCTGGATTACCCCCAAATTCTATCTACATACCATCTGGATAACTTCCAAATTCTACAGACCAGGCTGGATAACCCCACCTTCTACAGACAGTGGGGGGGGCGCTCGGGTGGATGTAGGTCCCGAAGTTCTACAGACCATCGGGATAACCCCAACTTCTACAGACACGTTGGATATCCAATTCACAGAACAACTCGGGATAACTCCAATCCGGTAAACTTTTTGGGACCATCATTTCATATGACATCGTCATTGTTTAAATTGTTTCATAGTTGGAAGCAAGCCAACAATAAATACGAATGGGCCTAAAACAAAACAAGTGCCATAATTGATGTCATAAAATTTGCTATCATTTGCAACTTGACTGTTTCGGTCAAATTTTTGACCGAAGTTAGTCCATAATTTTTGACCCCACCCCCATTAAATGCTTTGTTCACGATAATTTTTTTGGTTGCACCAAAGCCTGTGTCATTCTACAGACCACGTTGGATAACCCCAAATTCTAAAGCACCCAGCAAGGCTGATTACTCCAAATCATGTAAACTTTTTTGGGGCTTGTGTATTTGCACTAAGGAATTACCTTATTCTTGAAGTGGGGTAAAAAGGTTGAAGTCGTGTTTCCACTGTATAAGAATGCAAAAATTTTCAAGCTATTTAGGAAAAATTGTCAAAAAAAAAACCCTGTGTTAATCTTTCCTCCCCCCTATTTAACATTGTTCCGCTGTGGCAAAGATTTGGTCATTTTTGGTTTTAATTGTGATAGGCTGATTGTCTGAAGTACTAAACTTAAATTGTAAATGTATGCTATCAATGTTCAATTAAAACAAGTCAAAAAACGAGCATGGCTTACCGCTTTTAATTCATATATAAATGCAGAGCCCCGCTCGAAGAGATGGTGTTTGCACTTTATCTAGAGTACCTACTATTCTCTCCTGTGAACAAAATGTTAACAATTATGTGCATAGTCGTAATGTCACAAGAGTCCAATTTTGTTCCCTGAAATCCATGCCATCATGTTGAAAAAGGTTTCGGTTAAAGGAAATGGGAAAAACAACCACAGCAATTTATTTTCAATCTGATTCAGGTTTAAACGCAAAAGAATTAGTTTTAATAGCTGCTTAATTTGGTAAGGATTGGGAATCCATAAGTTTCACCAAATAGTTGTGTTAAACCTGTAGAAATCCCCGCCAACCTGAGTCAAAGGCACCAAAAAGAGCAGCTAAATTTTGGGGGGTCCCATTCAGGATATTTCAGTAAATTCCGAGGTGATTCGACATCCGATTTTGCCGAAATTTGGAAAAAAAAAAAGCCATCATTCATGACTATAGTATAAGAAGTCCTGCTTGAAGACTTTGGCCTCCTTATTCCAGAAACTTGTTTAGCTAACGCAATTTTAGCTAAAATGCCGTAATTTAAAATTGCTTAAGCAAAACGCGTTAAAAAAATATTTTAACCATTTGCTTGCTTAAACAGGCTTTAAACCAGTAACCTCTTCGTTATTTAAAGACGCTAAATTGAGTGTATAACAGGCCCTATTGTTTTTAAGGTTAGCCCACAAAGTGCATCATGGCTTTCCGTAGTCGTTTAAAAAGTGAGCATCAACACGGCGAAACGATATGCAAACCATTGATGTTGTCATGGACCAGTGCAATGGGCCGTGCACTTGACTGAAACACACCTAAAACGCTTCTTAAACTAGCCCCGTACCTAGTTTAAATTTCGATGCATTTTGGCTGAGTTAAAATTGCGTTTTAAAATCCTTTCTGGAATTGCGTTTACTTTAGTGATACGTTTATCTCACATATAAACGTTCGCTTAGCTTAAAATCGCGCTAAACACCTTTTTGGAATACGGGCCTTTAAATTCAAGGCCCGATTTGTATATTTGCTCAGAGATTTTCACATTTTCCTCAATTTTGCCCCATTTTTGCTAATTTTGTGCACATTCAGAAACTTTCTTGGAGTCCATATTTTAAGTCTTCACACATGGTACATTGTCTATATTTTTGTAATATTTCTACCAAGTTTTTTTGTAAAAACTCAAACAGGATCACTTCGGGATTTTGACTTTTGTTTAATTTCAGTTCGGTACCACGATTGTACAGCATTATCCATAGGTAAAATTTCAGGAAAAGCTTCAAAATGAACATATTTAAAAATCTGTACCTTTTGATCTATTCAATGGATTTCTTTAGTTTTTTTATTAAAAATATTTTTAGTTCTTTTTATCAATATGGAAATCAAACAGACTTTGAAATACTTTGAAAATATGGTCTAATATCCCTATGAATCATAGCTGGGTATTACTTTAACGCATGGTAAGATTTCCAGGCTTCCAAGTTTTCACCAAGAATTTTTTTAAGGTGGAAACAGTTTTAATATATTATCACCACCTGTTTTTATTGTTGCTATCAATTGAAGAGACTATGTGCGTACACAAGTCGTGAGCTGAGAATTAGAGGGTTCTAACTGCCGTTTTTTTTTTGGTAAGATAATAATTTTTCGAAATTTACATTTACTAAGTTTAGGCTTTCAAAATGTAAATAGGTTTACAGGACCTACTTCCAGTAAATTATCTTATGTTTTATATTGTTTTTTGTAAACTTAAAAAAGTCCATATCTCAAAATGCCCTAAATGTCAGTTAGAAAATTATTTCCTAAATACCAAAATGTCATTTCTTTCTAACATTAAATTTATTTTAAATATAAACTAATTTTATCATAAAACAATTCTCGCGTCACCTTTCCCCGAGGCGTTCGTTGGTGGCGTGCCGGGTTCCAAATTGGGAAAATTAAACGTGATCAAATGAATAGTACTAAAATTATTGGATGTTATTTTTGTTCTTGCCACTATACATATCCGTGTCCTTTTGTGCTGTTTTTGTGTCCTGTTCTGTGTCCTTTTGTTATAATTTAAATAAGGTGGTGCAACATCTTTTCAGGTTTGGTCCTTAGTTGCATCTCCTCCATCTAGCCTTTTTAATCATTTTTGTGGTTGTTTACTTGTCGTTTGATGGTAAATAAATGAATACGAATACGTATATTGAAGGTTTCTCTTGTTGAGTTTAGGTATCCTGTCAAAGCATTTTAATATTTTTTTTATAAATGCATGCCACTATGAAATCAATGCTTTGATGAAACTATAACACTGAAAAATACAACGAAAATCACAGAGTAACGCTGAAAATCTCTGAAAATTGTCTGAACAAAAGAAAATAGTAACACTGAAAATTTTTCAGTCGTGGTTCAGAGGTGGTTCATTTGCGTTTCAGTGTATTTTTAGTGTTATATTGTTCTCTATCATGATCATCGACCTTGTACTGTAATTACCATAACAATTTAGCCAAGTCAACTGGCTATTTTGTAGTGTGATTAGTGTTTCTTCAGAGCAATTCAGCGATGTTTCAGCCCAATTTCAGTGTGATTAGGCACTTTAAATATGGATGTCATTTGCATAGTGAATAACAAAGGGAGTCATTCCAGTGTGCTTTCAGTGTTGAATTTCTTTTGCATTTGGTTTCACTGTATTTTTCAGTAATTTTCGGAGATTTTCAGAGTTTTTCAGAGGTGCAGAAAATTTTCATTGTATTTTCCAGCGTTATAGTTCACATATGTCGATGCAGTTACGTATGTAAGTTACATTTCCAACAAAATTGCTCGTCAGATAAAACTTACCTCCCATTTTTTATCAATATGATGTGAACGGTAAACCGACGATGATATCAGGTTGAATCTATTCTCAATATAAAGTTTCTTCAAGATGAGTTTCATTGTACGACTACCGCATTTATTAACTCTGTTGTATATTACACGGTCCATGGGTTCCTATTGATATCGAAAAAGGTTTTAAAACATTACCTGGATATTTCAGAGACAATGTGCGATATTAAATAAATATAGGTTAATTAATAATAACAAACAAATAAGTTGTTGACTTTATTAATCGCCCTAGGTATGACAAGCTAGATGTACAATAATTAGAAGAACACTATAAACCGTGTTCATCGATCAAAAAATAAACTTTTTCCTAATAAAATTAAAGTTTATCGAGAAAAACAATGTTCACAGAGTGAAAAAGCATTTTCCCGTAAAATTCTGTTTATAAACAGATTTTCGATGAAATTTTATCAGTGATAACAATATTTGTTTAAACTGAGTTTTTCGATTGAAAACATAAACTCGATATATGGACGAAATAAATGAAATCTGAATTGAATTTTCATGAACCTACTTGAGCACAAAGGCAAATACTGTATGATGCAGTAGGTTAGCGATGCGGTGAACGACGTTGCAGTTGGAAACCATACACACAAAGAATTTTTCCATCAAATTTTTGAAAATCACATAATGTCCTTTAATTCAATTTGTCAGCTTAACCCTCAAATGATGCAAAAATTCATTCCCATCCAAAAATCAAAGATTTTTTTTTATCCCATTTTTGAAAATCACATAATGCCCTTTAATTAAATTGGTCAGCTTAACAATTAAATGCCCAAGCTAAAAAAACTTCCGTTAGTGCCCAAAGGGGGGGGGGGGGTTCATAGGGACCCAACCCAGATAACCACTTTCCCATGGGAGTTTGATCGTGACACTAATGGGGGTCACGTAAGAACCACATACCTACAATAAAATAATAAAAATGAAAATCCGAACTTTGACCTATGACCTATGGCGAATTGAAATTGTCACTCTCCGAAAAAAGTGGTTCGCACATTTTCATCCTCAGCAACTCCAATATAATGTTTTAAACCAAAATAATTCATTAAAATCATTATTGCAAAATATAGCCAAATTTATACCATCTTGTATTTTTTTTTAGAAACTTCAAATTCACCTTGGTCTTTCCCATAGACTTACACAGTTAAGAGCACGGTTATGAAAAAATTAAAATTGATGCTATCAGCATTTAAAAGGTTATTTGATTTAAGTATGATTAATTATTAATTAATTGCCTCCTAAGGCATATATCTATATCTAAGCAAATAAATCCCAAGATTTAATTACTTTATTTTTTTAATTAATAAAATATCTTGATTTTTTTCACTTCCGTTAGTGCCAAAGAGGGGGGTCCTGGGGACCCAACCTAATTATTCTAATGAAGCCGTGGGCGGATTTATTTTTTTGTATCAGGAGAAGCGTATTCATAAATTAGACAATTAGCAAAAAACTCCTTGAAAAATTTGATTGCGTAACCGAGAAATCGCAAACAAAAAAATCAAATATTGGGTACTATGGAACCCCCCTTGAGCACGTGTTAACCCTTGAGGGCTCTCTTCCTCAAATGATGCGAAAAAAACATTCCCATTCAAAAATCAAAGATTTCTTTCCATCAAATGTTTGAAAACCACATAATGCCCTTTAATTCAATTTGTCAGCTTAACCCATGAGGGCGCTCTTCCTTCTTCTTCTTATTGTGTCCAAACACAGTGGTTCTCAAATATGATCCAGCCATAGGTGGGTACAACGTCTGGCTGCTTCACTGAATTCCGCAAGCAGTGGGCAGACCAAGAGATGTTATATTGTCTGTGGTGCTGTTCCACAAACACAGGTAGTGTCCTGATCTGCTTCCAGGTAGCCCCACTTCTGCAAGGAAACCTTTGATCGGCAAATTCTGGTTCTCAATCTGTTGAGGCATCGCCATTCAGCCCATGAGGAGTCAGCTCCAGGTGGGAGCTGCTCACCGGGTTCAATACCAATAGATGTTACTTGGTTGGTGGCAAGTCTTTCTTTCCACAAGGCAACTCTCTTAAGCTCCTTAGAGACTGTTTCAAGAGGTTGGAGGTTGGACTTAGCTTAAGAAACTCTCTCTGGATTTGAGGCGGTTGGCAGCAGGTATCTGTCCAGACATAGGGTGCTCCACATTAGATACTTGGTAGCTATGCTCTTGCATGCTCGCTACGCTACGACGGATGTCAGGTGGAGCAATTCCTGCTAGGATGTATAAGTTTTCCGTTGATGTTGGACGGAGGCATCCGGTGATAAGGCGGCAGGAGGCATTTAATGCTGAATCAAGCTTCTTAGCATGGGTTGATCTTTTCCCATACAGGGCAAGCATACTCTGCACATGAGTAGCACAGGGCAAGTGCCGTCGATCTTAGGGTATGTGGGCGAGCACCCCATCTTGTGCCAGTGAGTTTGTTCAAGATGTTATTGCGTGAACATATTTTACTCTTCGTCTTCTCGATGTGGGTCTTATAAGAGAGAGTGCGGTCCAAGGTAACTCCTAGGTAGACAGGGTTATCACAGTGCTCCAGGGGTGTTCCAGACCAGGTAACTTTAAGCTGACGTTTGGCTTCACGGTTGCGTAGATGGAAAGCACACACCTGTGTCTTGGATGGATTTACACGTAGGTGGTTTTCCTCATAATAAGGAGGGAGTTCACCCAAAGCTTTGGAGAGTCTCTCTTCAACAACTGTGAAGTCTGCCTTTTGTGAGAGGCGGGCGCTAATTCCAAGATCGTCTGCATAAATAAAACGACAGGTTCCTGCACTCCTAGGTTGGTCGTTGGTATAGATGTTGAACAGGAGAGGCGCAAGCACGCTCCCTTGTGGTAGTCCATTCTAGAGCCTACGCCATCGGCTCTTCTTTGCTCCTAGCTGAACAAAGAACATCCTGTTTGCCAGCAATCCTTTGATAAGCTCAGTCAAGCGGATGTCCTTGGTGATTTCCAGAGTCATATGGAGTAGGCATCTGTGATTAACAGTGTCATAGGCTGCTGATAGGTCGACTAACACAACTCCGGTTACCATACCCCTCTCGAAACCATCCTCAATGTGTTGAGTTAGGTTGAGTACTTGGCTTGTTGTTGATTTGCCTGGCCGGAAACCTGCTTGATTTGGTATGAGGTGTTCGTCTATCACAGGTGCAATACGGTTGAGCAGGAGACGTTCAAAGAGCTTGTAGGTATGGCTGAGGAGTGATATTGGTCTGTAGCTCTTAGGGTTGGATGGATCCTTCCCAGGCTTTAGGAGTGCCATAACATGTGCTTTCCTCCAGATCTTTAGAAACCTGTGGGAAATAAGGCAGCAGTTGTAGAGCTCAAGAAGTCATTCTTTTGCTACTGGGCCGAAGTTTTTCAGCTGCTCAGTTGAAATATTGTCAAGACCTACTAGTAGGGTTACAAGTCAGAATCCCATTCTAGAAGTTTGGGAAGAAGGTTTGAAGATGTTTTTCTATAGTTTGAAGGGTGCTGAATCAGAATTTTTGGGTCCAACCTCTGGGATATGTGGGGAACTTTGGGGGCTATACCTGTTTAACTAAAGGTCGGAACCTAGACAAACTTTACCTTTTCGTACATTTAAAAATTGACTTGAATTTCAAATTTACCCCACCCTGTACTAATTTTCCCCTGATTTTACAAAGTTCCCCACATTTCCCAAGCTACTTGTAGGCGTGATGTAATCGCTCTGAGAATTCCAATAGGCAAACACAACAGTGTATATGCACGGAATACGTTTCGTACATACACATCGTTGTGTATGTACTGAATACGTTTCGTTTAAAAGAAATTATAGTCAGTGAGAATAAACAACTGACCACGTAAGATTTGAACATGAGATATCTGATCAATGTATTGATGCTCTACCAAAACTTCAACTTTATTTCTCTTAAAAAGATTTTTTTTTTTTGATACGGCACAAAGTTTGATAATTGTTTTGAAAGTAAGGAATGAAGTACCAAACCTACCTCAGAATTTTCTCTGTTCAAATTTATCGGAAGATGTTTCCATGCCTCTAAATCCGCATCGTTCCATTGATAATATCCAAAATGAATTTCTTTGCTTGATTCATTAGAGCTAGCGAACTCTTCGGTTATTCTTTCGGTTCTGTTAATATTACTGCAATTTTTCAAATTACTTTCTTGGTGTCTTTCCTTCTCGTAGCTATTAGTCACCCTTTTCTCCGATTCTGTAAAATGGTAATGGAAAATTATAATTGAAATTTTCGGATTCATCCATTTTTGTATTTTGTCAGTGGCGTAGCCAGGATTTTGGAGAACAGTTTGCAAAAATATTCAGTTCTCAAGCTTTCATGTTCAGCGCCTTGCCCCGCACATCCCTATAGAGGAGGAGCAGAATATCATAGGGGCCTTATTTAAGGAGTTCGTTTACCTCCCACTACAGAAAAGGTTTGACGCATTTAGTAGTTAGTATGGACCCTCTACATCAATGCTAGGTAGGTAGTACTCTCAAATTGTGGTATCACCTTTTCAATAGGGGGCAATTTAAGTTTACACAGGGGTCAAATTTTTAAAATGCTCCAATCATGTTGAAATGTATGCCATATTGTCCATCTAGTCATAAGGATTCCAAAAATGTATAGTTTGTACCACCTACGACCATTGGTTTTGGAGTTATAGGGTAAAAATGACAAAAAATGGTAAAAAGGTCAATCTCAATTTGTACAGGGGTCAACATTAAAAGTTGCTCTGATTATATTTTAAATACTTGCAAATTATTGCATGAGGTAAGAGGACTCCTAGAAAGTATAGTTTTGATTATGTTAAATGTTTACTTGCGGAGATAAGGGTCAAAGAAGGTCAACACCAATTGGATTACGTTGCCCTATGACCTATTTTGTCCCATAACATGGTACACTGTCACAAGTATTGAGACAACGGGGAATGCTTTCTGATCAAAAAGAGTAATCTTACTGAAATGAGTTTAGAATTTCACTCCAGTTTGAGTAAAATTGGTAAATTTTTTTTTTCACATCCTTTTGAGTGAAATTTACTCCATTTCGAGTCAGATTTTACATCTTTTTAACAGAGCTTTCCCCTTTTTTACTCTACTTTTTTTAAAGTGTACTATGCATTGCAGATGGTACAAACTATTTCCTTTTTTTGCCAACATAAGCTAGCTGAACACATATCTTTCAATTTACCAAAATTGGAGCAAACTTCGATTTTGACCCCTGTACAAATAGCATTGACTCTTTTACCATTTACCTTTTTTACCCTATAACGCACAAACCAATGGTCATAGTGGTACAACTGATCATTTTTTGGAAATCCTTATGACGAGACGACAATATGTATACATTTTCACATGATTGGAGCTTTTAAAAGTCTGACCCTGTGTAACTTAATTGACCCCTATTGAAAAAGGGATACCACAATTTGAGAGTACTACACCTACCCAGCTTTGATGTAGAGGGTCCACACTAACTACCAAGGTGTCAAACCTTTTTCTGTAGTGCGGGGTAAACGATGATGTTATGTGACCTGGGTCCCAGCTCCTCCTCTACTATATACCACAAACCAAAGTGGATTGCCGCCCACTCGCGTTAGACGTTTACGACTGATCGCAAAGGCCTAGTACGATAAACTCAGATGATCTTTAGAATATGCCAGTGGCAATATCATTTTTTTTAATGAAGTTGGTTGAAAAGCACTTGGTAGAATAATATCAGTACGAGCTAACTTCAAATTTAACATTGGCGTTGTGTTTCAATTAGCAACAAAGCAATATACATTATTTTGACAACGATTGGAGCATTATGAGATGTTATCCCACATTGACCATGTGAAGGCTCTAGCCTCAACGTTATCCGTTTGATATTAATACAAAGTAGAAACATAATGTAATTTGTTAATGAAAAGAAACCAATAAATCTAAACAAAGAAAATGAATAGCAATATATAATTTAAATTACAGATATTTACCCTAGATTTGCGTAAACAGACAACATGCCTTTTGCAGAGCCTTTCAGTGAACCCAGTCGATATCGCACGGCTCCGTACTTATAGCATATCGTTTAGAAATTCAGTATGATATTTTTTTTACTTACTTTTCCATTTGCGTACTTTAGGCCAGGTAAATAGATTATAGCTTTCAATTGTTGTACTGCCATTGTACGTGTAGTATATCAAAAATATTAAACAGAAAGAAGTAAAAGCAAATGCTGCTTTTTTTCTGTACATGGCCGCCGTTTCTATTTATATATATACTATTAGCATTTTGCATAGCTCACTTATTGAGTTTGAGCACTTTGGTATTCATATCCCATAAGCGGCGTGATAGTCAATGGCTTAACGGGTCATTGATTCATTTCATTTGTGGATTGCATTTAGCTCTGTGCTGCACTGATGAGAACAAAAAGTTCGAAACGATACTGTCTGCAGATTGAGTATTACGCTCCTTTCATGCTGTTGCCAACAGGTTGCAGTATGTTTAGTTGATCACTTTTCCGCTTTCTACAACTGTACATGGTTGATGTAACCTTGATATTTTATCAAGACGTAATACTATTAGCATTTTGCATAGCTCACGCATTGAGCACTTTGGTATTCATATCCCATGTGCGGCGTTATGAGATGGGTCAGTGGCTTAACGGGTCATTGATTCACTTCATTTGTGGATTGCATTTAGGTCTGTGCTGCACTGATGAGAACAAAAAGTTCGAAACGATACTGTCTGCAGATTGAATATATATATATATATTATATTATATATATATATTATATATATATTATATATATATATATATATATATGGGGGAATTCCCAGATCTTGCAATGTTTTCATCTTAAAGCATAAACAAGCCGACTCAGTTTCTAAGTTTAGCATTCTTGGGGAATTCCCCACTTCCCTTATTGTGCAATCTATCTAACAGGTGCATTTTGCATAAACAACTCTAGGGAATTCCCTATTATCTTTTTCAACATAAACAAAGTACTTTTCCCATGAGAAATCTTTTCTCAAATAAAATTGAGAAAATAATATTTTAAAAGTTTAATCAGAAAAATGGAGGCTATATAACAAAATAATTATATATAATTATATATAATAGCTCTACTGATTCCACAGTATTGAGCACTCTTAGCTGGTAGACATTTACTTTGTAATATATATATATATATTATATATATATATATATATTATATATTATATATATATATATTATATATATATATATTATATATATATAATATATATATATATAATATATATATATATATAATATATATATATATATATATTATATATATATATATATAACATTGCATTTACTGACATCCCGTGTGCAGGAAATGTGGACAATAGCAAGGTCGTTTGCCTATGTATTTGTGAAATCCATGTAAAATGACCCAGTCCAACAATTTTGGCTGTGAACAAAAGTACTTGTGCGACCTGCCAACTAACTGTTAATGGACGCGCAAATCACCTGAAATCAAAGCAAGGTTGTTCTTAACATACTTTTGAAGCGCCCCTGATTTGTGAATGGGTTTGTCAGCAAAGTTTGAGTCAAAAGTAAATATTCACCTGGACCCAGTTTATTGTCGTTTGCCAATAAAATCAATAAAAATTGAATAAAAATTCAAAGAAGAAAATGTTTTCAAGTTGGAACCTAATGATCTTATTGGGTCCAAAGATGAATAACAACTTTTCTTTCAAGATTTTTTTTCGAAAACGTACATTTTTGGAAATAATTAATAAAAACCGGACATCTAAGTTAATTGGACAGACAGTAAAACATATATAAGGTCTTGCGCACTCTCGAGTGTATAAGGGGGGCGGGGGTATGTTTATCCCCCGAAAACCATTAAGCCAATGACCAAAACTCTGGTCATTGATGTGGTACATCAACACGACCACATAACAGGAAAAATGAAAATCGGTTGTACCGATTCAAAAGACTTTCCATAAATTTGGCTTATAATAGGAAAAACTAAATACATTTACATTGCTACAATAGAAATTAAAAAAGGTACTCCAGCACGATTTAAGGGGCAAAACAAGTTTTTAATGGCGCCACCAAAATGTTTTATGCTAATTATCATAAGAACGCCATAGTAGATTGAGTATTTCCACCAAAATATGCGCAACTGATAATTAGTCAATTTTTGGCAAAAATAATTTAGCGTTAAAACATAGCGCACGAAAAGCAAAATTGTTGGTTGACGTGGACCCCCCCCATACACTAATTGTTAACCTATTCAAGATTACTGAACCAAGAGGAGCTGACATTTCATATAGATTCCTTCAAAAGAATTCAATTCACTTGTTTGAGCCGCCTGTGTTAAAGGTAATTATTCGCTGATGGAGTGCAAGTTAGAATAAGACGGTGTGGCAGGAGATATAGTCCTCCGGGGTCACAGTCCGGAAACAATGGGCAATCGATCCAGTTGACTCTTCACGCAACATTACTTTCACGCTTTATTCCGTTGTCGTCTATGGAGCCCAGACTATGATACCTGCCGGACTATGATTACTTTCACAACGGTTGCCAGGTCAACTGACTCACGCTAGCTTTGGTAGGAGCCACTTATCACAATGAACACAACACAAAACCTATGTCATATAATTCGGAACAGCTGCATGAGCCAAAGCTTGAATCAGTAACCAATAGCTGCTAACGTGCCCAACATGAGCGAATTACACTTTGACAGTCCTAAATGCTCGAAAGTCATACCATCTTGTCAATAGAAGTCTAATATGATTATTAAAAAAATAAGCATCCAGGACTCGAACGCGGGTTATCAGCGTCGTAGGGGGGTGCCACTAGAACACGAGTACAAGCGATTGTTTAAAAATTGCTTTCAGGTAATTTTGACACGTTGGTTTTAACAAAGCCAAATTTTTGCATTATTGCTCCATTTTCAACATAGTGGTGATTCGCCCAAAAAAAAATGTATTCGGGTTTCAATAGGAAATAGACTAAGGTTTTACTCTTCCGAGCTCCGGCCACTTCGAAAAACAAACTCAGGCAGTGCTATATGCTAATGAATTGGGTTTCCAGCATATAGATCCTTCCAAAGAATGCAATTAACATGTTTCAGCCGCCTGTGTTTAAAGGTTAATTTGTCGCTGATGGAGTGCAAGTTAGAATAAGACGGTTGCCAGGTCAAACTGGCTCACGCTAGCTTTGATAGGAGCCACTTATCACAATGAAACCAACACAAAAATCTATGTCATATACCTAATTTGTTGCACGCGACAAATATTTTGTGGAGGAAAGTGGTCGGGCATTCGATGTGACATGGTGCCTGTCCGGACACGTGTGGCAGCATCGCTTATGTAAATAGCGCCAACACTTGACTTTTTGTGACTTGATCGCATGAAGCTTAAACTCTGACGTGAATTCAGCGGAAATTGGTTTAAAAAGCTCATCAATCAGCGTGAATCGAGCAGTGAGCCATTAATAACCTTGTATGAATATTCAAATGTATAAAACTTCAAGATTCTTACCGCTTAATTGTACATGCAAAGTTAACGCGGTTCTTGCAAATTTGCCAACATTTTTTGGTGCTTCAAATTTTGTTTTGCCCCCCATTTCCGTTAAATGAAGTTTCTGTGTGCCAGTACTCGTGTACTTGCTCAGTGTTTGATATTAGGGTCACAGTTTTGGGCGGCGTTCGAAAGAATTTAATAAATAAAGCCTGCCACGTCAACCGAGGACTTCAGGAAGATAATCTCCATTTTCAAGGGAGTAGGGGGCCGGTCAGTACTAGATTGGGACAGCCCGAATGTTTTGCATGTCAAACCTTAGGGGGGTATTTGGAAAGTGGGTCAAACGATATGAGGCACGTCACCCCCACCGCCACCAGTCGGTTCAGCCTTGGGGTTCTTCGAAATGTTATTGTGTCAGTGGATCCTGCCACGTAAGTCACCTCCATTCGAGAGTTATAGGATTCGTGTTAAAACCCTCCATTTGTACTTAGTTGTTAGTTCTAGGTGATCATGATTTTGCCACCTTTGTCCACATAGGGGAACAAGCCCCATCTCCATTTTCTGTCTGACGGGGTGCACCAAAATAACGAGGGCAACCGGACATTATACCGTAGCAATCGCGGGGCTCTCATGTTCGTCTGGGCAAGTTGTTTGGTAGCATGTAATACAAAGCTAAATAAATAAATCTAAATAATAACTAAACTAAAATAAATAAAAAATCAATAAACAAAATAAAAATAAAAAGAACAAAAAACAAAGCAAAATTAAAATTGAAATTTTTCTAATAAATAAAATAAACTATCAAAAATAAAAATCAATAAACAAAATAAAACAAAAATACCAAAACAACCACAAAAAAAATAAATAACTAAAAATGAATAAATAAATAAAAACAGCAAAGATACCACATACCACATTAATTAATTGACCATAGCACACAATTCGCATGCTAATTTTATAATTGAATTTTCGCTCCCTCAAAGTCATACATCAGGGTTGTGTTCTACCAGGTTTTTCCGTTTCAGATTGATTTCAAATTTCTGCATATAATTCTTTTCAGCCATTCTACATGTAAGGCCATTTAGGTCGGTTTTTACGCTTTTTTCACGAATTTTCCCGCAAATCTCAATCACACCCGTACTTAATTTACAATATCGATGGGGGGGGGGGGGTTCAATACAATGTTGCACCAGCTTTGCACCAATTTTTCCAGGAGTGCTTCGACGCAATTTCGATAATCGTTTCTCATTAGCATTATGATGGTAGAATCACTTTCTCCATTGGGTGGCATAATTCAATTTTTTTAATCTAATTTTGGTTTCTTGCAATCCGCACTCGATAGTGGAGTACCTTTAAATGGTTTAATTATACCTAGCAAGCAAGGTTTTCCAATTGGCTATTAGTGCATTAATTGCATCAGCATCGGGTGGATTCTGTTTACTATTTACTGG
This sequence comes from Ophioderma brevispina, assembly GCA_023653785.1. NCBI lineage: Eukaryota > Metazoa > Echinodermata > Ophiuroidea > Amphilepidida > Ophiodermatidae > Ophioderma > Ophioderma brevispina. The sequence continues at coordinate 47,902 of JAMKCH010046040.1, read as the reverse complement.
CTCCCCCAAAAGCTAACAAGGTGGTTTGTGTACTTTGCTCGTGTTATTTCAGTCCTTTGCTCTTAAGGGGTACTGGTGCGTTCCCACACCCCCCCCCCCCCCCCCACACACACACACACACACACCCACACACACCTTGGGAAGCCAAGAGAGGATTTTACCTTGATGTCGGCCTTTGCCTCAATTGTGGCACTCCTTATCACACATGCCAGGTGAGGACATGCACTGAATACATCATATGTCATGTATTAGGAATATGCTTGCAAGAGAATGAGATCTTTCAAAACCACCGGTTGTCTACACGTTGTAACGAGGATTTCTGCCCCCAACCCATTTGCGTCTGGGTTGCGATGTGCTCTCCGTGTGGATTCCTTTTGTGCTATAATTGTGGCGCTTGCGGTTTGCTACGTCCTCGCTAGTCCGTGTATAATCATTGGTACAAACCAAATGTGGTTCAACCGGACTCCTTGCACCATGGTAAAGGCAGGGGAATAGAATGGGGCTTACGCTATTCCCCTGCATTAAACCAGTTTTCTGCATTTCTATTCATTTCTGCCTTTGCGTGCCTGTGTTTAATCTATTTATTTATTTATTTGTCTAGTGTTTGTGTGTCGTGTGTTGTTTGTTGATCTATTTGTTTATTTAATTTATCTATTTAATTTATGGCACCAAACAACCCTTTTACATGACCTTACGTCTGTTGCAGCTATTATACATGTACATATCTGTCAGTGCAGGGCTTGTGCTATCAATATTTATAATTAATTTCATGAGAAGGGCATCTTCTGACACGGCATTTCTGCATGCCACAGGTTCCTTATATAGTCTGTCAGCTAAAATTTTTTGGGTCTATCCCAGCCCCTGTTGGTTGCAATGCTCCAAATGCTACAATGCATTAATGTATGTATTGCAAGTTTTGTACGATATTTCTGTGAGCTATCCTCAGGAAATCCTTGGGTTAGCCAAAGATATGTGTACTGCCACCACAATCTTTTGATTTTCTTAATCCTTACAGACAGACATGGCACCAACGAGGAAGGAAAAGAACCACCACAGTAAGAGCAGAAGACAAAAAGTTCAAACTTCTGGTACGGGAGCGCCAGTGGCCGCGCGTTCATCTAACACGTCTTGCCCCAGTCTTCCCTCTGCACCGGCCAATACCCAGCCTTCCTTTACCTCTTCCCCCCCAGGTTACCCCCTTTCTATTACGGTTTCACCCCAATTAGGTTTGGGATACCAAGTTAGCTCAAATAATGCAAACAGGGTTCAGTTCCACTCTTATAAATACTCCTATGGTCTCACCCACTCCTCCAGTTAGCACTTCTATCCCAGCAGTACGGCTTGAGGCAAAGCGGGTTCATACCACCTCCCATCTTCAGGTCCTGTTTCTCACTGTGCGGTTAGGTCCAGGTGCCCACTACCAACTTTTACAGGCTACACCCAGCCCTCCCTCAGGCCAGTAAAGTAAATCTATCTCTAGCCAACAGACTGACATTCATTTAACGATACAAGCCCCAAGGGGCGAGCTCCCCTTAGCAACCAGAGTTGTGGGTGCATCGGCAGCAAACACAAAATGTCAAATACCTGCACCCTAACAACCTCATACGGTATGCATTTTCCACTGAATAGTCCACTGGTTAGTAATACTACGGCTACTCAATCTCACCCTCAGGGATTAGATTTTCATGTTCCAATTAAAATTAAACATTCAAATTTGGTTCATGACGACTTTGTCGATTTACTTACGACTGAATACGAACGCAGCCTCCCCTCTAGTTCTCCTTATTCTCAGTCGACCTTGAAGGACCAACACCTACTTTCAAGACAGCCCTACTTTAGAGCGAGGCTCTGGCACGTCGAACAGTGGCGAGAGAAGAACCTAAGGGAATCTTCCACACAAGGCAGGGACATACTTATCCTCCCAGAAACATCACATACCAAAGGGGTACTGTTACCCATAGTCAGAAGGCAGGGAGTGCGGTAAACAAAAAAACTGCCCCTTTCTCCACAAGTGCTACCGGTGGCAAACAATCCCAACCTGACACTCACTGCAAAAGTCACCAGCAACAGCTACCAACCCCAATTAGAGTGGATAGAGTGGTTTTAAGACGTTAGAATTTACGACCTTTTATCTACATTCAAATTTTGGTTCATATGATTTTTCACGGGCCGCCTTTTAAATAACCGATGCAGTAAAAACTTACCGTCTGCAAATGCAACTTACGAACATCGTTCATCAGGAAGTTAATAGGAATCTTTTTTATCCCTAACGATTAGTACCGTAAAATACAACACTATTTCAGGTCCATCCAGAGTTTAGGGACAACGGTGCTTCTTAGCCAAATCTTGACATTAAAGTCAGCGTCCCGCATCATACCCTGCACCCAAGAGTATATCAGTTATTGGGCTTAGCCGGCACGGTATTGTTTTATTATGTTGCTGTCTACCTATGGGTGCTTCCAGTTCTTGTGCCATCTTTGAATGTTGTAGTAATGCTTTGGAGACGGGCAATACACAGGGAGTTTAAACCATGTTACACTCACCATATCGATGACTTCATATTATTTGCCCTAATGAACCTTCTTATCAACATGCTTTTCTAGAACAATTTCAAGTAATTTTGCGAAGCCATTGAGTGCTGCTAGCCCAGAAAAGGACGCAGGGACCCTCTCTGCAAAAATCACATTTTTGGAATCGAAATCGACACCACTTACAATGGATGGAAGCCGCCTCCTCGGAACAGCTTTTCAAAAGTCACCACATCTATACAAGCACCAACCCCCCCTAAATCTATCAAGTCAAACTCTTTCAATCCATTATTGGAGCTTTGAATTTCGCTTATAGGTGTCGTACTCCCAGGTAGGGCGCGTTATTTAAGGACGGCTTATCAACCTCTTACTGCAGGAACAAATCCACCCCATCACATTTCTTGTCATTCAGGAGCAAAGCGTGACTTGGTTACCGGGCGGTGAAGGACAACATTTTGGCTAACTTCAATGGAAGATCTTTTACCTCGAACAGCGTTGGACTACTAACAATCCTTACACAGGACACAGCGGGGTCTATTAGGTACGGTGCAACGATGGAAAAAGCTGGTTCGCGGAGGTGAATATGCATGGAAATCGTATTCAATCACTATTGGAAACTGTACCCAATCGTAGTGGCTGTGGAAACTTGGGGCAAAAGAGATAGCAAACAAAAGTGTTTTTATTTACTCGGACATCAAGCCGGGGTTGACGATGATTAACAGTTTAACATTCTAAAGACGTGAAAGTCGTGATTCCCTTTTATCTCGGGGGAATGAATCAGTTTCAACAATCAACGGAAGAAATGAGCACCCAATAAGGGAATTGGTACCCCCGCCTCCTTTAGAGCTCCAATAATTGCTAGACGTGGAAGACCTACTACAATCTATACTAGCTCCCTCTTCAGCCAAAACCTACAGACGAGATGGGCATTATTTACATTAATTTTCCAGCTGTTTTGAATTAAACGCACAGAATACAGTGACTTTGCCAATACCAATAGCAGATCTCACACTGTTCACCGCATTCCTAATCAGAAAGGTCTCGCCCAAACAACCAATATCGACATAATGTCTGCAATAGGTTACCAAAACACAACTGTCAGGAGCTGGGACAACCACTAATCATTTGTCATACAAAAGTACTGGCAAGCGGTAATTCGCCTACCAACCCAATTCAATTCCAGTTCACCTTTCCTAGTTATTTCTGGGATTTGCACAGGAACCCAACTCGGCTTCTTACTCTTAAATATCCACAAGCCAAGAAAATGGACGGCCTTATCCGTTTACAACAAGCAAATGAGCCTTGTGAGCAAGGCTATGTTCCCTAAAGCAGTTGAGGTAGCTGTACGATGCTGTAGGAGTCTAAACCATTCACGATACAAAATCCCCAGCTTCAGAATCGAACCGTACCTCCGCGGCTATTGAATGGTCTTACGATAAGCAAATCGGTACAAAGGATGATGGCACTCAAACGCTTTACATGCAGTATATTCGGCCCTTCTGTTGCCCAGCCAAGCAGGTGGCTCGCGCTGGAGCGTAAATGGTGTCACTTACTAAGGCACCCCGAGCGTCTCTTTGCCTTTTATACCCAGCGAAGCAGGTTAGGCGTTCGTCTGTACAATTTAATTGTTTAAATATTTTTCTTTTTTTAAATTTGTTAAATAATTGCATTTTCTATCAAGTGAATCAGGGGATATTCGCATTAACATAGGGTAGGTTCAGATGAATCAGGTGGTTGTCTCCATGCAGAACACCCCACCATACTAAATATGTTAATTGTCCTAACATACGCTACAAGTTATATATAACAACAAACTGAGCAATTGTTACTATTTTTGCAAAATCTAAAAAATTAAAAAATACATTTAACCAATCATGTAGGACGTCACAATCAGAGGACGTTACATATTGATGTTACACCAGACATCACTCAAATGAATACAGGAGAGTCTCAGGATCTCTAATCAAGTGTTAAAGCTTTTCCAGGCTATTTTCAAAGGGTTATTTGCTTGATTGTTCTTAGCTTTAATGTGGATGTAGAAAGTAGTGTAGTTTTGCTTGACACTCTGTGTGCCAGACGGCAGAGTTCTTCCCATACGGGGGTGATTGAGCACAAGTAAGTTTCCAATATAGTCAAATGTATTCCTGACCTATGGGGATTTTGTCTTATCTGTTACCATGGTAACCCCACATCTGGGAAGCAGGTTTATTCAAGCATATGTTTTGCTCTCCTTTCCCTTTTCGTGGGGTTGCCCCACACTTGTATAGAAGGGCTGTGCAGGGTGGGAAGATGAAACCCCACTCATTGCAAAATTGTCAGTTAAAACCATGTTACCTCCATTTAAAAGTTTAATTCGGACACGTCATAATAATCTTCAACATTAGCTCACCTAGCAGGCGGCTAGGTCGGTAGCATTGATTGACTTTGTCCCATCATTTTGCTATCAGGTGATAGTTATTTAAATGGCCTTCTGTTTAAAATAAATTTTGCTTTCGGGCAACATGTCGTAATGAATTGATAGTTTCCTTGCTCTGGTATTTGTGCTCGTCGATTACTTGGGCATCCACCAACCTAATTTGTTGCACGCGACAAATATTTGTGGAGGGCAAGTGGGGTCGGGCAATTCGATGTGACATGGGTTGCCTGTCCCGGCAGTGTTGGCAGCATCGGCTTATGGTAAATAGCGACCACCCCACTTGACTTGGACTTTGCTCGAATTGAAGCTTAAACTCTGACGTTGAATTCAGCGGAAGGAAACCGTTCTCCTCCACCCCTCCTAACACCGGAATCGTTAGGGATATCTGATGGGTATGACAATTACTCTTTATCCTCGGATTTTGCAGTTCGTGCATCCTTTCAACGACGAATATGCAACCATGGAATTCGAAACGTGTGAGCGTATCCAGCTTTTGACATTAATCCGAACTTACTTCAGTTTAGAGATCCTTTTTCTGAGCTCATTCCTGGATCTCGGGTCTACTCAGTTTTGATCTCAGAGAACACTAATAACAATACCAAAGTTGTTTCTGAGGACATTCGGACTTTGGTTGATGCTTACGGTCACGAGAGGAGGATGAAACCCCACTCATTCGCGAAAATGTCACGTTAAAACATTTTCCCTCCATTTTAAAAGTTTAATTCGGACACGTCATAATAATCTTCAACAATTAGCTCCACCTAGCGGCGGCGGCTAGTCGGTAGCATTATTTACTTTCCCCATTTCATTTGCTATCAGGGATATTATTTAATGGACCTTAATGTTAAATAAAAATTTGCTTTCGGGCAACATGTCGCAATGAATTGATAGTTTTCCTTGCTCTGTATTGTGCTCTGTCGATTACTTGGGCATCCACAAACCTAATTTGTTGCACGCGCCAATTTTTTGTGTGAGGACAAGTGGTAGGGAAATTCGAAATGTGACATGGTGCTGTCCGGCAAGTGTTGGCAGCATCGGCTTATGTAAATAGCGACAACCACTTGACTTGTGACTTTGATCTGCATGAAGCTTAAACTCTGACGTGAATTCATTGCGGAAACCGTCATCAACACTCCAACACCGGAAATCGTTAGGGCTACTGATGGGTATGACAATACTCTTTATCCTAGGATTTTCAGTTCGTGCATCCTTCAACCGAATATTGCACCATGGAATTTCCGACAGCGTGTGAGCGTATCCAGCTTTTGACATTAATCTGAACTTACTTAAGTTTAGAGAGCTCATTTCTGAGTTCATTCCTGGATCTCGGGTCTACTCAGTTTTGATCTTCAGAGAACACTTAATCACAATACCAAAGGTATGTGGGCCTGAGGTCATTTTGGACTTTGGTTTGTACTTATGGACATGAGGGAAAGATGAAACCCCACTCATTCGCGAAAATGTCACGTTAAAACCCTTTTTCCCTACCATTGTAAAAAGTTTAATACTTCGGCCGTCATATAATTCAACAATTAGCTCCACCAAGCAGGCGCTAGGTCGTAGCATTATTTTACTTTGCCCCATTTATTTGCTATCAGGTGATAGTTTATTTAAATGTCCTCAGTTAAAATAAATGTGCCTTTCGGGCAACATTCCAATGAATTGATATTTCCTCCTTGCTCTTTTATTTGGCTCTGTCGATTACTTCACTTTTTGGCCATCCACAAAAATTCGGAAGCAGCTGCAGAGCCAAAGCTTGAATCAGTGTACCCATAGCTACTAACGTACCCTACATGAGCGAATTACACTTTGACATTCTAATGCTCGAAATCATACCATTTGTCAATGAATTTTATAAGTCTAATCTTTTTTATTATTTATGTATATAATATATATATATATATAATATATATATATACACTGTTAAAAATTTCCGTAATTTACGAAATTTCTGGCAAGCAGTATTTCAGTCCTTTTTATGGTAATTTACAGATAATTTTCTGTGTCACTTAACGAAATTTGAACAGTAATTTAACAGAAATTTGTCTCATATAGGGAAAAAATTTGTATTTTTAACAGAATTTTTAATTTCCGTAATTTTTAAAATTACGGAACCCAAAAAAAAAGTCGCTTCGGAATATTGCTGCCAGAAAAATTTTTGAATATTTCCGTCATTACCATTTTTTATGTTTTTTGTGTTTTGTGTGTTTTTTATTTTTAATTGTTTTTGTAAAACATAATTTTCCGTAAATTTACGGAAATCGTTTTCTTTCTTAATTTTACGGAAATTTTTTAACAGTGTTTATATATATATATATATATATAATATATATATATATATATTATATATATATTATTATATATAATATATATATAGATATATAGACAGAGTGGTCCAAAAAAGGTTTACACTTTTTCGTTTGCAAATTTTCTAAAGTGGTAGACATATCAACATAGTTTGAAGATATTAATTGAACACAATATCTTGTTGGAACCTTGTGAAAACGGCGTTGAAACAAAGCGAACTGACAAAATGACCGCCATCTGATCAAAAGATCAAAAACCACCTTGCGCACACTACGTCTATGGCACGTTGTTGGCGTCTCGATATTATAATCGAATATTGATCCCACAAGGACAACGCACCCCTGGGACTTGGTATTTATTTAATAACCACAAAGGCATGAATTAAGGCATCTCAAAATTTCAAGTTTTTTCTCTTATAATTTAAAATAAAACGGCTGCAATATTTGCTCTTTATGATCTTTTCCAAACCTGCAAACATTGAACGGTACAAGCAGAGTCTTATCATATTGACAAGAAAACATGCAAGTCCATTCAATTCAAAAATTTCCCCCCCCCCCCATTGAAATGAACTTAAATATTATGTCACTGGATATCAAGAGTCCAGTTCAGGTTTGACATCAAAAATGTTATAGGGTATTTAATTAACTACATATATTGTTGGAACCTGGTGAAAACGGCTTTGCAAAAAGTTGAAAGACAAAAAGGCCGCCATCTAGAGAAAACCACTTTGCACAACGTAAGTAACGGCACTCTGTTGCGGTCACAAATATATCCAAGATTTACACCGCACCCCAGTCATGGACTTGGGTATTTAATAATTTACCACAAGGTTCAAAATAAGGCACCTTCAATTATTTCAAGTGTCTCTTATAAATTTTCACAATAAAACTCCCTGCCATATTTTCTTCTCTATGATCTTGTCCAAAGCATGCAAACATTGATATGTCCAAGCCGGAGGGCTTGATCATCTGACACTAAAACATGTGCAAGTCTCTTTCACAACCCCCCCAAACCCCCCCCCCCCCCCCCCATCATTGAAATCAACCAAGTTTTGTAAATAGAATTTAAATTTCAGTTTCACGTTGAGATATATTCTCATTCATTAATTTTCAAAAACACTTCACACAACCTCGAAGGATTGTCAGCAGTGCCGTACCGAGAGTGGACCCAGAGGGGCAAAAATTTCCACTCGTCCCGCGCATAGGGGGTAAAAATTCCTAGGCCGTGTCGGTGATTTGCTCTAAATAAGCAATTTGGTGTAAAATCAATTTTGCTAGTAACTAGTAGGCCAATAGTCTTGGTAAAAAATTCTTGACCATGGCACACACGCGCAATACCTTGTGCTAATGCATCACTTGTTTGTAAACTAAGTGCGCCAAAAAATTTGGCCGTAAGTACTGGGAGTAACGAACCTACAGTTCCCGCAATAAACGTGGCCAGCGTGGACGCTTGCACTCACTAGGACGCGGTAATGTATGGCGTAATATGGCACGCCATAAGGCCAGACGTATGCCGCAACGCGTTGCAGAAATAGCACGCGTTTTGCTCAAAATTTCACAATGTGTTGCGGTGTCGGCCACTTAAAAGGTCACATTCTTATTTGTGACGTATTTCAAAAATTATACCCGCAACGCGGTTTGCCAAATTTCTAGCACGCGTTGTGGAACTCACAACGCGTTGCAACCTTCACAACGCGTTTGCGAGATCACAACGCGTTTGCGAGCTTTACAACACGTTTGCAAGGTCCCCAAGCCATAAGGTCATAACGTATTGCCGCAACGCGTTTGTGAGAAAGTAGCAACGCGTTGCGACAGTTCAGCAACGCTTTGCGGCGTCGGCCATCAAAATCCCGAATTTCTGTGACTTATTCAAAAAAGGATCACAGAAACGCGTTGCGGCAAATACTTTGGCCCTTATGGCCTTCGCAACGCGTAGATTTTTGAAATGGGTCACAGAAATTCATGATTTTGATTGGCCGACAAAAAACCGTCACGCGTTGCTGAAATGTCGCAACGCGTTGCCAAAATGTCGCAACTCGTTTGCCAAAATGTCGCAACGCGTTGTTACTTTTCTCACAACACGCGTGCAGCATACGTTTATGACCCATTTATGGCTTGTTAACCTTAGCAACGCGTTGTGAAGCTTGCAACGCGTTGTGAAGCTCGCCAATCGCGTTGTGAAGGTTTGCAAACGCGTTGCAAAATATCTATCAACGCGTGTGGGTCTATTTTTTTAAAATACGTCCAGAAATTCCATGATTTTGATTGCCGACCACCGCCAACGCGTTGCCTGAATTCCAACGCGTTGCCAAAAGTCGCAACGCGTGTTGTAACTTTCTCACAACGCGTGTCGGCAATAGTTATTACCTGGGCTTGTTAACCTAGCAACGCGTTGTGAAGCTTGCAACGCGTGTGAAGCTCGCAACGCGTTGTTAAGGTTTGCAAACGCGTTGCAAAATATCTATCAAGCGCGTTGTGGGTCTCTTTTTTGAAATGGGTCACAGAAATTCATGATTTGATTGGCCGAAACCGCAACGCGTTCTGAAATGTCGCAACGCGTTGCTACTTTCCTCGCAACGCGTTGCACAATATGTTATTGCCTTTATGGCTTGCCATAGGCTTATGTTACGTTGTTCTGTACATGGGATGTAAACTTTGTATACATTTATGCGCCAGTATGTAAACGCTGATCACGATCTTCTGTGGGACTGTAGTAACGTTGCCAAGGTCAAATCTTCCAGTACTTTTATAAGAACATATCCCTGTAATAAATGAAAAAACCCTCTCCTTTCCTACTTAGGCTTTTTTTTTTTAGTCCATATTTTATGCACTTGCACTAGGACCTAATCTAAGGGCGAAAGATTATCTCACTTGTTACTGTGGTCATGACAATCGCTACCAAAATCCTTCCGAACGTGACTGTGATCATGTGTATTCTTTTAATATAGCCTAATTTTTTTTCGAACACGAATCGGTGCATTAAATGCAACAAAAATTTTTGATAGCGACTGCAGTCTGTAGTGGTCACATATGGACAAGCTTTGTTGGCATAGCAAATTACAAATCATTACTACACTACAAAGGCATGCAAAAGTAGCTACAGCGCATACACTTGGCCCAAAAGTATCTCGGCATGTTCTTCGATCAGTATTGTGCCAAAGTCAGACCCTTTAGAAAGTTTTTTGCATATACAATTGTTTGCCTGTCTAGTTCTTTCTTATACACCTCTCGCTTGTAAAAAAGGGGCAAAAATGGCTGATATAAGAAGCGTCCGAAGACGGAAAAACCCCCAACCAAAGTTTCAGTTTTTGGATTTTTCAATGGTCACTGTGTGCTACACAACCAATAATACTGTGTGATTGAATTTTACACAAATATGTTCAGACTGAATGAGCGAGAAAGCTTACCTGCATGCCCATTGAAAAATCCAAAAAGTGGCGACCTTTTGTTTTGGGGTTTTGCGTCTTTCACGCGTTCTATCTCCGCTTTTTGTTATGGTACGTGTTGTATGTAATAGGAGGTTGTTTTTTTGGCAATTCCATTTAGTGTTCATTCCCCCAAAAACAAACATGAAAATGATCCTCGCGCCTCCCCCCCCACCCCAATCACATGTCGCAAATTATTTGTTGCTCATTTATATTACATCCTTTACAAAGCTGCATTGTTGGTTCTTGGGGTGGTTCAATATTTGGAAATTCAATTACCCATTACCCTTTATTATAATTTAACTAAAAAATATACTGTAAAGTTTATTTTTTTTAAAACCGAGCAAAAGGTAACTATAAAATGTCGCTTTAAATTTATGGTAGAACGGTTCAAATCCTCGGTTTCCATGAAAACTATAGATGGTGTTCTTCTTTTTCTATCAAAGATGTCCCTTTTCGAAATTTCCCTGCAGATTGGATATTCTTATATATAAATTTGTATTTGAAGTTAGAAAAGAGTTATTTCTGATGTTTTTATTTCATTTTTCACATTAAATTAGCATTAAATCCCAGTTAATTTCCAAACAAAACAGGTCATAATCGATATCATTGCACATTTTAAATTACGTCATTGTGTTTGGTATGTAATCTTGTATAACATATAAAAACTAACTACGGACTCTGGTTTTCATTGAATTATTAATATCGTGGACTGGAGTAGGACTACTGTTTTTTTACTAACTCTAATGATAACTGTATATAAGGTATAAAGAAATGGGATTTTTTTTGCGGAATTAATGGGCAGAACAAAGGCGACAATCCAAGTATAGATAACTGGTGTGACGATATGTCTCCACTCTGTACAAGGACAGAAAGTAGTGATAGGCATCCAGCAAAGCATGTCAGTCATCACAATGGCTCCCATCTTGATTGACATTTTGAGCTCCTCGTTTTGATTTTGAGTTCGTCCAGCTTGTCTCGCTGTTTGTCGGGCAATGACGAAGATGCAATTGTAGGAAATCAGGATAATAAAGAAACAAATAAAATTAATGACTGTTAAAATTGCTATGCCAAAATACATGGCTGGTTTTTTGTCAACAATAATATCGTAGGTTCTATTAACAAAAATTTGATCACCTGTAATTGGATGTGTGATTCCCAACTCATAGTTGGTATATTCTGACTTAAAAATATTGCCTCTGGAGAGTGGGAGACCGGTGCACACCTCGGAAACATCATATAGGTCAGGATTTATCTCTGGTAAAAAGGTAGATGTGATACTTATTGCCAACGCCGTCACCCAGAGCACAGATACTAATACTCTTGCTGATTTCGTACCTATTCGTTTATTACTGAATGTGTACCTAATACCTATAAACCTGTCTATACTAATAACTGTAACAAAGAACACAGACGCCTCACTCGATGAGACAGATAGCGTCCCGGCTACTTTACATGCAATACTGGATCTCCATAATTCAGATGGAAAATAGTTCCAATAGTATATATCAGCTGAAACTATTATTAACATATATATGCCCATAACGAAATCTGAATATGACAAATTTGAGATGAACATAAATCGTACCTTGTTATTATTTGGATTGTTTCTGCATCGATAGAACAAGACACATACGTTACTGATAATCGCAAATGTAGCTAACATCCACATGATACTTCTTTGGATTTGATTTGGAAGTAATCTGCCACAAGTCATAAATTGTGATTTAGGAATTCTGGCAGAACAATTTGCCCTGGTGACATGGCAATAAGTTGCTGCATTGTCAACTAAAACTTGTGTTGAATTTTGAAATCCTTGAAAGGATTCGTAGTTAGCATAATATAAAGAATTACCTCTTATATCAATGATATCAAGAAAGTCCATGGAATTATTCATTAGAAGCGATTGTGAATCGAATCTAGCAAGCTTATTTTCAGACACATCGAGATATTTCAGAGCAAACGCATTCTGAAAAGTACCACGTGGGAGATAGGACAACTTATTATTAGCCACAGACAAATATTGTAACTGAGTGCAAGATTTAAACGTAGTCTGATGTAAAATAAGTATTATGTGATTACTTAAATCAAGGTACTCCAGATTGCTAATAAGTTGGTTACGTGTTGCAAACAGGTCCTGGTGTAACACATCGATATTATTGTGAGACAGGTCTAAGACACTGATTCCAAGACACTGATTATTGGACTAAACACATGTGGCATTAACTTTGCAATATAGTTTCTGGAAAAATATAAGAACCTTAGGTTATTTAGTGATTGAAACACCCCATAACAGCTACCCGAATATCGCTTGGGTCGACGAAGCACGTGAGGTAAAGTGCCTTGCCAAGTGCACAACACATTGGCCACAGCGGGGTTCGAACCCACAACCTTTGGATCATGAGTCGGCAGTCATATTCACTGGTCCACATGTGCCCTACATATGTGCCCTATATTATTTTTGAAAGTATAAATGGAACGGGCTTCTCTGATATGGATGGGAATATTATTCCAGAGTTTTGGACCAGCGACTGTAAAGCTCTGTCACCAAAACCACGCTTTGTTCTAGGAATGTGGAGTCTGGTTAAATCCGCAGACGACCGTAGATAACGCTTGGACTGTGTATGGTGAAAAATAATATCAGAGGAAAGGTATTTTGGTGCAGAATCGTTGACACAATGATACATAATAACTAATAATTTGAAAACGACACGTTGATGGACAGGGAACCAATGAAGCTTAGTCAAGTAAGGAGATATGTGCTCCCTCCTCCTGACCCGACAGATCAACCTTGGAGCCTTGTTCTGGATTTTCTGCAGAACTTTAAATTGCCAACTGTGATGCCATAGAGGAGTGAATTTCCATAGTCAAGACGAGACGTAACCAGAGATCGGACAATATGGCGGCAACTGTCCTGGTCTAAGTATTTACGAATACGTGCGATATTCCTAAGCTGGTAATTAAGGGTGCGACATAGTCCCCTGACTTGAGTATTCATCGAACCATCTCTGTCCATGATAATACCAAGATTTCTAACCGAGTCTGTTGGTTCAACAACAGTGTTGCCAACCAGTAGAGAAAGAGAAGGGTATAAACTTAAATTATGTCTAGAACCAATAACTAGGAATTCAGTTTTTTCCATATTCAGTTTTAACCTGTTGATATTCATCCAGTTTTGAATTTCAGAAATACACAATTCAATTGTTCTAAGTGCATCGGAACATTCAGCTTGGTTAGCAGGGTCAAATGATGTATAAATTTTTGTGTCGTCTGCGTATATATGGAAAGAGAGATTGTATTTACGAATGATATCACCAAGCGGGAGAGTATATGTTGTAAAAATTAGTGGCCCCATGATTGACCCCTGGGGCACACCACAATCCAAAGAAACATTATCAGAACATTCATTGTTGATTGACACACGGCTATAACGATTGAGCAAATATGATTTGAACCAAGAAAGAGGCTAGCCAACAACACCAAGGTAAGTTTGAAATCTACGAAAGGGGTATTGTGGTCGATGGTGTCAAAAGCAGCTGTAAGATCGAGCAGGACTAACAACACAACTCTATTTTTATCTAGCTCACGAAAAATATCACCTTGCACTTTAAGGTGTGCTGTCTTAGTGCTGTTCCCTTTTCTATAAGCAGACTGCAGGGTTTCTCAAAAACCTTTGGTGTTTAAGTATGTTTTAAATTGAGAAGCCACAATACTCTCAATCACCTTGGCCAAAAAGGGAATATTGGAGACAGGCCTGTAATTTTTTTAAATATTTTGGTCTAAAGAAGGCTTTTTGAGAATGGGAGCAATAATAGCATGTTTGAGCTTATCAGGAAAAATGCCAGATGACAAAGACATGTTGACTATGTTAGTAATGGTAGGCACAACAACAGGCAGAATCTGTTTGAGCAGCCAAGTAGGCAAGTGATCAAGCGCACACGTTTTATTTGGCGTTTTAGTCCGGCTACAACGGTAAAGAATAGGGCACTAGATTCAGTTTACTCTTCACGCAACATTCCGTTGTACGTCGCTTTATTCCGTTATCGTCTATGGAGCCCGGACTTTGGCTCCCGGCGACCTATAATTACTTTCACACCGGTATTCATTGTGGAGGAAAACATCACTGTGGTGCCAGATGGAAACATGAACGCCGTCGTATACCTAGACATTCTGGAAAACCACGGCCTGTCACATGCAAACAATTTTCGGCTGCAAGAGGACAATGCCAGTTAATATGGCCTGCTTGCTCCACTGATATGAATCTGAGATGAATACACCTAACAGAGATCGGAAGCAAAGTTGTGATCCATTGTTAACAGCTCGAGCGTATCGAAACCAGGTCTGTTTCGGCTTGCAATGACTTGGCCGCACGTCGGCGCTGTGAGCGCCTTAAGTTTTCTAAGAGCGAGGTTTCCTGTAGATAAGGCAATTTTACCCAATTTTGTAGTTCAATTCATGACCTAACATGAATTTAATTGTTCTTAGGACCAACTCATATTAACACTTTATGGGCTTGGCTATGTCATCAATTAGATCCCATTCTATTAAAAAAAATATGAGTTGAGATATAAACTGGCTCAAATTTGTTTCAATTCTTGTGATATTGAAAGAGAAAATACACATTTTTTAAAATTAAATTAAATATTTTGAAGATATCCAAGAACGTCATTAATACATTGAAGTTTGAGCAAATTTAGTGTACAAAATTGGAGTCATTTAAAGATATTCCACGTCTAGACTCCAAAGTCATACTCTATCGAATAGTACCAGTTAATAGGGCACTGTACTACTTAAAAACCTTGACTTAATTCATTGTTGATTCATCTTCATCTTCCAAGAAAGTGCTGCCCTCAGATGGGTGAGGATAACCACACTGTGTGAGTGAGCATGCGTTGCATCAATGCAACAGAAAGTTGAATTCAGGTGCAAAATATTTACAGGTGCAAGTAAAAAAACTGGTAGAAGAGTTACTTCAAGCAAGATTCCCTCAATGCAGATTTGAAGGCAATGAGGGATGGGTATGCAGCAGGATCAACTGGCAGATTGTTCCAATCCCGGATGGTTCTTGGGAAGAAGGAGCTAGCATACACTGAAGAGCTACAGTATGGAATAGTGAAGCGGGAACTGTGTCCTCTGGTGACAGTTGATAGGTGAGTCAGGTAACACTGCCAGGAGATGTCAACCAAGTGGTTTCTGATCTTATACATAATCAACAGTCGATTTTGGTAGCGACGTTTCTGTAGTAATGACCACTGGAGATGTTCGAGCATGGTTGTAACGCTACTTGATCTTCTGAAGTCACCCATAACGAAGCGAGCGGAGCTCCTTTGGACTTGCTCAAGCTTGTTGATATTCCGTTGGGTATGTGGATCCCATGAGGTAGCTGCATATTCGACAGTTGGTCGAATGAAGGTGGTATAAACAGCTTCCTTGACTTTCTGACTGCTTCGATTCAGATTCCTGGAGAAAAATGCCCTGGTGCCATTTGCCTTTTTGGTTATGGTCTCGACATGGACATTGTTTTGAAAATGCTCTGGAAGTGCGATACAGATCAGACTCATTAAGACTCCTAGAGTGTTTAATATTTCTTGCACGTCCCTGACAAGTTCAAAACAAACCCATTTGTGATGAAATGCAAAATTTAAATTGAAAGACATATTACCCTTTTCGCACTTCCCTTATATTTTCAAAACAAACCTTTCAGTAATGATTTGCGTATTTCGTATAATGCATACTGCATAGTAATTTACTTCTTCTAATTTTACCGACCACTGTATTAGAAGTCTAAAGCAGACATGTATGTGCCAAAACCTTGAATTATTTTTGCATAGAAACTATTTTATTGGTGGATTCTGGGTTTATTGTGGATTCTGGGTTTACTAATAATAAATGTATTTAAATGGCGCTCTACAGAGAACACAGCGCCTTAAAACAAATACTTAAAATACGAAATATACAACATAGCATACAGCATAATAAGGAAAACTAACCAATCCAAAGTGAACAAAAGTTTAAGCATCAGGAAATAAGTATGTTTTCAGAAGGCGCTTAAAAACTGATGGAAGTTGCCTTTATAATCATGATAATGTTTACGAGAAACTTGTTTCAATGACGTTGAATGATCCGTCACCAAAATCTACGCTTGGTACGAGATATAACAAGCCGCCTAATATCAGAAGAAGACCGTAGCCTATGTCTTGTATCAGAATCACTGTCCAAAACATAAATTGAAACCATCAGTAGGGTATGACCATGATAACGGGTTTAACGGAGCCTGTCCTTGAAGAGACTTACACACATGTATAAAAGAAGGATTTTTAATGTGATACATTCTTTAACAGGCAACCAGTGCACCTTGGTGATAATGTTCTTATTGGTACATACAGATTTATTATAGACCGGTCTAAAAGGAGATTTGTCAACTTGAAGAAATACTGGAAGTATAACTGCAACAATAGTCCATACTGCAGGTGCTTAGTGCGTTACAGGCGAACTCTTTGGTCACTGGTATAGGAAATGATCCTGCTGGTATTTTAAAGGCTGACTCAGAGATTTCCCGATGAGGGCGCACTCAATTTTCAAACAAATCGTGTTTTGCATATACATAATGCTTGTCAATATAATAATCACTGTGTGAAATAACTAAGCTGAAATCGAAGTCCTTCATATTAAAATCACAACTTTGTTATAAAATTCCGGATCCAGAAATTTTGTTATACACGGTATCCTATGGCACTGGTATACTATACATAAATGCTTACTGCATGAAAACGAAACGTCCGATGCATCTCTAACTTTGGAATACACTTTTTAGGTTACTATCTTTATTTCTAGTTGTCTATTTTTAATTTCTACACCAAAATATTATATTTCGAAATCTCTGAGTCAGCCTTTAATGTTAACCTTTGCTTTAATTTTGAGCAGCTCTGACGATTCTGGCGACTTTCCAGAATTATATGAACTAACAAAAGATTTTATAAATTAAATGTTATGCAAGTCCTCCACCTTCTGTTTGAGAGGTCTACACTCAGTGAAATCTCGTGTCAACTGGCAAGGAAAAATGACTTGCAACAGAATTTGTCCTCAACAAATTTCCCATGATGCAACAGAACGTGCAATGACAAGTTGAAATGTCGCAATTCTTTCCATCCGCCGAAATCCGTCGGAGCAACGCCACATCCTGTACTTGAGGTGTTTTGACATAAAAATTACATTGTTCATTGACAGGTGTGAAATCTTGCTTCCTTTGTAAACAAAAAGCTCTGTAAAGTTCTTAGAAGGAACAAGAAAAGACACTGTGCCCTATAACTCCCAAACCAATGGTCATAGATGGTACAAACTATACATATTTGGAATCCTTATGACTAGACGGACAATATGGCATACATTTTAAAGGTGCAACGAGAGATTTCAAATAACAGGTGTCCTGAAAAAATATGAACATTCTGATTTTTGCACTGGTGTAAAGCTCTCTATCAAAATATCCCCATCTGAAAGGATTAATCTGAGAACTGTTTCTTTGGTACAAAAATTGTGAAATTTCTAATTTCCTATAGGAGCAAATACAAAATTCAGCCTATGTTTTCTATTGAAATATAAGCATATACAAATCATCTTTTGTTTTCATTTTAAGTTATTTCTGTAGCCAAATAAAAGGTAAGGAATCTATTTAGTGTCTAATCTATATGAAATCACTACATATCACAGAAAATATGGATAACTTGAAATCTCTCGTTGCACCTTTAACATGATTGGAGCATTTTAAAAATTTGACCCCTGTGTAAACTTAAATTGGCCCCTATTGAGAAGGTGATACCACAATTTGAGAGTACTACCTATCTAGCATTGATGTAGAGGGTCCATACCAAATGTGTTAAACCTTTTCAGTAGTGAGGGGTAAATCATGACGTTTGACCTGGGTCCGTGCTCCTCCTCTATGTAAAGTGCAGTACTGATCGGCGAAGAGGCTGACCTCGTGGAGAGAGAGAGAAAAAAAACTCTGAACACCCGCCTGCGTACTTCTGATAATACCAAAAAAAGTTTGTGTCAGCTTCCTGTAGTTGAAAACCCTAAGTGCTAAGCGTTTTTAGTCAAACAAACTATGCGCTATACAGAAATTATTTTTATTGTATTTTAGACAAGTTTGTTTTTTAAACTTGGTTCACGGTCGCTCCTTTACAGAAAAAAATTAGATTGATATATCTCATCTGGTTGTTTGTTTATATTTTGTTTGTTGTTATTTTTCATTTTAGTTTTGTTTTTGTTTCATCCCTCTCTGTTCTTTTAAATCACGTAGATGGTTTAATTCCTAGTTTTTCTCTAGTGTGATAGAATTTTGTCCTTGATGTAATCGTAGAATTGGATACTCATAATGCTTTCTGCTCGGCATTTTTTTTCCACTTGTGGGATGGGTTTGTTCTTATTTAGAGACGAACTTCTCATGACCTGATTTTGCTGGTGAAAAAATAGAAATAATCAATAATCGTTTAGTTTGTAGCAATTGTATCCCTAACGATGAAAATACAATGAAATACAAGGGTAATTTAAAGGAGAGAATGGCTTGTGAAATAAAGTACAGTATTTTCACGTTGAAACCTAATTTTGGATTTCAATTGACGTTATCTCATTTCCGGTCCGTAAACATTTCAATACCCCTAATAAACCCCGTACAATAGACCATTTGCAAACGATCCCCGAAATGCATCTCATTCGGTGCCCATTTCCATCCGGGAACTTATAACAGCCTCAAGTCGGCTAAAAACCTACGGTTATGAGCTGTAACGAAAATACCAGAAAACTTACCCTAATCTGGACGTTTGCACTATAGTTGTGTAATGCGTCCGGCAGGTGACAAGTAGGGCAGAGTTTACGATCGAAATATCACGTTTTGTCGTGAAATTTTTCACCACCAGTGCCTCATTGTTTTTTGTTCATAGATGTATTTCTTCTCATTTTTTGTAAGATTTACTCATGAAAAGTACTTTGTATTGTAATTTAGGCATGGTTCGGCGACGCGAACGAACCGTTTTTTTTTTGTAAACTGACCTCTGGTACAAGTCCCTGATGACCATGGGCACCGAATAAGATGCATTTCGGGGCCTCGTGCAAATGGTCTATTCATTTAGCGGCTATTATGGAGTCATTCTGGTATTGCGTGTCTGTCTTCCTTCTTGGGTACTATTCGGTAAGTTTATCCTGTTCGCCAGCTAATGTATATGCATCTATATATATAATATATATATATTATATAACAGTTTTGTTTTTTACAGTTGGTACTATCTTTGGAATTGAAAGTGCTCCAATCCCATTACAGGGAAGAGGCGTAATAAAAATTTCAAAGTATAGACCTCTGGAAGGCAACTCCGTTACTCAGAGTTTCAATCACGGAACCCTCACTTACGATCATCGGGTATCCGATCCCATACGGTGATGTTGCACAGCCGTGTCTTAACCAAAGGATGTATATAAAATATCACATTCTATGGGTCAACCGAGCAAACCCTTTACCAGCACTGGTCTGTACATGAATAGTCAGAAAGTGCTCAACCATACAAGTAGTGGGGGCGTAATAAATAACAGGTGGTTTTATTAACAGGTGACTATCTTTGGAATTGAAAGTGCTTCAATCCCATTACAGGAGAGCGTAATGAAAATTTCAAAGTATAATACACTCTGGAAGGGCAACCGTTACTCGAAGTTTCATTTCACGGAACCCTCACTTCCGATCATCGGTATCCGATCCTCATACGGATGATTTTGCACAGGCGTGTCTTACCAAAAGAGATGTCTATAAATACACAGTCTATCTATGGTGTCACAAACCGAGCAATCCCTGTGTTCCCAGCACTGGTCTGGTACGCAATGAAATCAGAAAGTGCGCAACCACTTACAAGTAGTGGGGGCGAATAAATCAACAGTGTTTTTACAGGTGACTATCGTTGGAATTAAGTCTCATCCCATTACAGAGAGCGTAATGAAAAATTCAAGTATAGACCTCTGGCAAGGCAACCGTTACTGTTACTCGAAGTTTCACGGAACCCTCACTTACGATCAGCGGGTATCCGATCTCATCGGATGATTTTGCACAGGCGTGTTTAACCAAATGATGTAATATAAATACACATTCTATGGTGTCACCCCGAGCAAGCCCTTGTACCATCACTGGTCTGTACAATGAATAGTCAGAAAGTGCTCAACCTCTACAAGTAGTGGATGGCGTAATAAATAACATGTTTAGCATCATTCAGGGATGCAGCAGATCGGGATCAGTGCTTTCCCTTATCAGCAACATACATCGAGATAACCATCGCAGCCGGGACCAGCTTCCCAATATCGCATGGAAATCGGGACAACACGGCGGTTATTTCTTGTCCAGGGGAAATTACAAATTAGCTGAATCTCACAGGGCTCGAACACACGCCTATACGCAATTGGATGGATGATCACTGGAGTCGAGCGCTTTACCTGATTGAGCTATCATTTCCGCGAATAAAAAAAGTTTGAATGTATCTGGAAAATGATCCATGAAATATATTTGCTAATGTCTTCAACATTGAAATTTTCCATTGCGGGTTTACCCAAGATTATTGTAAAAATGGAGAGCTTTTCTAAACATGATGGTAAAAGTTTTTCTATTTTCTAGTAATTGCCCAGTGTGTCCCATTTTCTTCTATATGCAACGAAAAGGTCTGCTCGCTCAACATTAGGGCCAATGTGTCTCTCTGTAATGAACCACATACTGTGTTGCCTAGTATAAAAGCAAGAAAGACAGAAGAAAAAAGAAATAAGAAGAAAGAAAGACAAGAAAAAAGAAGAAAGAATAAAGAAAGAAAGAAAAGAAAGAAAAAGAATTAAATTAATTGAAACATTTATGGTGACAGTATGTTAAAGGCTTTTCCTTAAAATAATAAACCATTATTTTATTACCTTTATTACACACATTGTTAATATGACACAATAAACCATCCCGCCCAAAACAAGAATTATGTATGTAGTTGGTGAAAATTCATTTTCGCAAAACGTAACGTTTTTCAACAATTTATCATGAAAAAAAGTTTGTATTATCTCATAAAAAATTGTTCATCTTGCAGTTATCTGTCCATTTTCCCTATTCACCTGTCCACAGTGCATTCAATAGGGCTATGACCTGCCGTGCGTACTCTGTGGGGTTTACGCATAGGACACGAGAAAACTCACGTCGTTTGCGATGAAAGTGCTCATGGGATTTTCTTGGTAAAGCTCTAATTGAAGAATATTTAGCATCATAACATATGGTGAATTTATTATGATAAAACATTCAGAAAAATCCGAAAATAGTTCTTAAAAGGAGTGGTATTTTGGGAGGGTATGATGCTACTCTATGGCAAAAATCACCAGTTATTTCTGTGCAGATTCAAGAGAACGCCATGGACAACGGTTAGACCATACCTATACTCTTCGTAGACGCTGACAACAAGATAAGCTTATTTTCTATAAGGTTGGTGTAATTTTTTTGATATACGGTACTGAAAATATCCGAAACGACCATTTCCAACAATGCATTCCACATGTGTAAAAACAGGCCTACTCACCAATGTTCATGCACACAGTGTGTGGGTAATCTATAGCATGTCATTGATTAGTGATTGGATGGTGCCCCCGTGAAGTGGAAATCATTTACATACGATCAAACTTATGAATGGATTCATGTCACAATGATTCGGTTGGGTGGGCAAAAGGTCGAGGCCCGTTTACAGTGGACACTAACTGCACTATGTAAAGGTTACATTCTCTGGTAATGCATTGACCCCTGTTTTATAGCCTTTGTACCTAAAATTAGCCATTTCAATAGGAATGTGTCTATATTTAGATTATTTATCTACTTTATCTCACACTAACCTGCATCTGGAATCCTGGCCACAGAAGTATGGAATTATTTGGAACACTTTTGAGCCTTTACATTCATCTTTTCCTCTTAAAACACAATCATTAAATGTCTGATGATTTGAAAAAGGAAACGATAAATTTCTACATCGTGTTAGAACAGAACCATAAGTAATACATGGGGAAATGTAATTGATGTTTCGGTTTAGTTTTTTTTTTCATATACAATTTTGACACCAATGTTTTCCAATACAGAATTTCATGGAGAATTTGAAAATCATGGGTGTCATTTTTTTAAAATGTGTTCTTGGGTGTTTTAAATGGGGACAAAATCTGTACAGGCGTCAACAATAAAAGTGTTTATTTTTTTTAATATACAACAAGTTGTATAAATATACAACAAGTTGTATAAACCTTGCCCACTAGAATACATCCAAGAGCACATTTTAAAAAATGACACCCATGATTTGTGTAATCCTCATAAAATTTTGATTTAGAAAAACCTTGGTTGCAAGATTGTATATGAAATTTTTCACAAATACAGTTCCACATGTACTAAAGGTTTACAATTTATAATGGATGAATTAATACCATTTTCACATTGTAAAATTACTATTACTGCCTCAAAAATGGTACAACCGAAAACTTATTTTTCTTTCAATATTAAATCTCAACACAAGTAAGTCGTTTTGTACATCAACTTAAAGAAAAAAAGTCAGGCTTTCTAATACAGTTTGTTTCATCTAATTTGTTTGTTTCAATCGAGAGATAACTCCATTAATTTTACTGCGGAACACAAAGATCGATTTTGTGCCACCTTTGGTTGAGTGAAAACTGTGACAGAAATTCTATTTATCATCCAGCTGCCATGGTACTTTATTAATGAGTTTGAACTGGTAAAAGCCATGTAAAAATGTTACGATTCTCAATTAGACTCATAGGCCAGTCAAATAGAATGAATGCTGCCTTAACCCAACACTAATTGCAACAGAATCAATTCCAACAGAATTGTATTGAGAATACCTTTAAAAACAACATATCAAAAGTCTATTAAAATCAAAGGAGTGGAACATATATTTTTAGGGGGTAAGGTTTATATGGGGGTCAAAATATGAAAAGTATCAAAACGCGTCGAAAAGTATGCCAACGTGTTCATTACATTTCCAGGATTAAAAAAAGGTATAGTTTGCCATATCTGCAGGTTGTAGTTCAATAGTTATGAGTCAAAATAGGTTCAAGGTCACAATGGGGGTAAATTTTCAGATATATCCGTTCGTTATAAAATGGTGTCAAATTGTTCGTCTAATGGTACAGAACCCGAAAATATACTGGTTGCACCATCTATAACATTCGTTGCATAATTGGAACTCAAAATGTGACTGGGGCTACAGGGTCTATGGGAGGTCACTAGTCATAGCTCTATAATTCTTATATAGAAAGTTCAAACAAAGAATCTATTTACATTTACTTATCTAGTGGGACAAATTTAACAGTTTACAAGCAGTCCGATCAAAATCGGACCATTCTATGAATTTTACCCCAGGATGACCCTGAACTGTTATGAGCCTATTGTACTAAAACTATACCGTGGAGATAGGGCAAACTATACATTTTTTTTTAAACCTTAGGAGTAGCCCAATAAATTGGTACATCATTTAAATCAATTCGAACAATTCTAATTTTTTACCCCTGTACAAACGTTGCCCCCTTATTTCTACATGTTCCACTAGGTTGATTTTGGTAGACTTTTAATATATTATTTTTGGACTATTTCAGAGTATATTAACACCAAAATTGTTTCTGTTGCAATTTGTGTGGGGTCAAATCATACAATTATTGGACTATCAGTCAACGATTACTGCATAAACAAAATGTCAATATGTGCACAAATTTATTTCTGCGTGATTTTGTGTTAGATAAATTCTGCGTGGCTCTATTCCCTATACAAGTTCCAGTACAACCTATGGATAACGGTGCTGAATTTCGGTGATACTGGATCATCTTGCCAAGTTCAAGTTTCTGTATTAAAATCCAAACGTTGCTCACATTCTTGTTTTGTATGCGCATTTATTGTCCACGAATACAAGTCATTGAAATTCTCAAGGAAAGTGTCTCTTTTGGGACAAGACTCTCCTTCTTTTCCAAATGTACACTGCAAAAAATTTATTGTAAATTTTACCGTATTATACGGGCATCCAATCTGCCTACAAAATACGGTAAAAATTACAGTATACTGTAAAAAAGAACTCAATCAAAACACTAGAAAATGTTAGTATTTGTTGAGTTTTTACAGAGCTTGGGAATGTGTAGAGAATAAAAAGCACTTATGATCCTCCCAACTTTGTAAGCCTGTCCACCAATGTAGGCTTTTTCTTTTTACATTGTGTACCTGTAAAATTTACAGTTTGTTGTAAAAATGTACAGTCAAAAACCTGTAAAAGTTGCATTTTTTACATTATACTGTAATTTTTACCATATTTTGTGGGCAGATTAGATGCCTGTATAATACGGTAAAATTTACAATATTTTTTGCAATGTAAAATTATGTAATTTAAGCTTATAATTGCCAATGCGATGAATAGTACTCGAAAAAGATTAATAATCTTAGGCACTCTGTACAATTTTAATAAGAGCAACATTTTAACTTAAGTTATAATAGGCATGGAAAATTGAACATAACAATGCAAGTCTTTTACGGTATTTTCAATACCCACCAACACTGTCTTTTTTTTTAGAGGCTTGTTACCTTATTTTACGTACTTTTTCACTCTAATTTTTTGAGCAGTGTACGATTGCTGTTTTTAGCCAGTCTATCAGAGATCTCACAAGTCTCTAAGGTTTGTGGGTTTCTGAGGTAGCCTGGGCGAATCGTTTTCTGTTGCCCTTTCTTTCTCGCTTCTTCTTCTTTTTTCAAAGCTGACTAAATGTACCTGATATTTCCTTTCGTCTGAACCGCTAAGTTTGTAGTACTTTATTTCATCCCCGGAACCTCCTGTATTAGTATAACGAAACCAATCTATCTAATGGATCGCGAATAACGTTGATATTAACTGTTGTTTACTTCCAAATCTATACATAAATAAATCAATTACATATACTGACGAATAAATACAGTAGGAAGCATTAAGTGTGTGTCGAAATATCATGAATTCTAAGCGAAACCAACAATCAAAATGCAATGTAACTATATTTGTAATATCGTTTGATGGGATATTATTCAGACCTGCTACCACGGCGTATTGCTGCAACCCCCCCCTCCCCCACACACAACCACACACACACACCACCACCACCACCACATTTTCAGTTCATCCGTCGATCGCATTTCCCGCCAAGTATACGAAAAAAGAGCTCTACAACGTCAGCAAGCACTTAACGACCCCCCCCCCCCCCCCATCCGCCACTGGAATAGAAGCGCTATACTGAAATATTATAATGACAACAATTTCACATTTTTGTAAAAGGAAACATTTTGCGGGTCGTACTTATCTATTTTGAATATTAATTGTAAAGACGACGAAAGATTTGAGACGTTTTGATCTGAAATCGAAAGATACAATCAATTTTGACCCCATGGAGGGCACAAACTTCTGAACCATTTCCAGCACTCAACCAGCACAAATGTCAGACGTAACATATGGGTGAAACTGAACACACTCCAGAAACACACCTTACTGAACACTGCGCAGACGCCAGTCACAACAGGAACAATCCTGTAGCAGAACATTTCAATTTGCCAAACCATGGTGCTCACAACACCAGCATATATTGCATTAAAGGGATTAGCAGCGATAATGCGAGAGAATCGAAAAAATGTGGAAATGCATGTTTTTAACATTTTTTTACAATTCCATATAACTGCTTTTATTATGTAGAAAAAACACCAAATAGTGAGAAAAATGAAGTATTTGAGGATATTTGTCATACCGTCTCCTGCAAATAGACATACAGCGATGGTATCTCAAAATCTGCACTAACCGCTGATTGTGATTTACACAAGTACAGAATAAACAAAGATCAATAATGTTTGTGTTTGAGGTCAAGCCGTCTTCATCATGGTGCACAATATCACGCTGAAAATCTATGATATTCACAGGGAAAGGCTTGTTTGATCTCTAGTCGGAATTTTGATACGCACGTATAGAAATTACAGAATCCGGTAAAAAGTACTGCCTTGTCTTTAATACACGGATTTCAAGCCAACCACTTGCAGGTTATGTTCGCATACCCATGCCAGTAACAAAAATATAAAAATATGAATTTTGATGATTTTTCGATGTTTCGGATTAGCAAATCGCTGCTAATCCCTTTAACAAACCTCCCAAAAATGACACAGTAATGAGAAAAACTTGGAAAAGAAGTGGATCTGTAAGTGTAAACTCAATACTACACACCCTCATGACATGAACATAAACAAAGTGAGTTATTTTTTTTCTTATTGACCATTCTGCTTTCCTCTCATTTTACCTCTGTTACGGTCAACTTGACCAAGGCCAAAATCACCTCTAAACTATGGATTCAAACTCCTGAATAACTAGACAATACACTGTAAACTTGATTATAAATTTTGAAACAAAATATTTATTTTGATCGTATATTAACTTTAATTACATCAAAGCATCGATTAGGTATCAATAATCAAAGATTTATCTATAATAAAGTTGTTGTTAATTAATAATCTACTAGACTTACTACTTGATGTGTGCCGCGACGCGGGCTGCAGCAAGATAAAGATGCAGAACTTACAGACAGTCCTGGCGAATATTCCAGCGTAAAACTTCAATTTCCAATAGTGGGACGTGTCCACGGTCGACTAATATAAAGTCCAAAAGTGCTGTAGCTTGTTTATCCTTGGGTAACTCAGAGGCCACGAAATACAAAACCAAAGACTGCTACACAATCGGACGACAACTATTGGGGCTGAGACTACTATGACAACGTGTCCACTCTGAAGACTAATTACTGTCACTATTATGAGATCTCTCTCAATAACTTGGAGCAAGATGTTATGAAACTCTGCCGCATCTTCTCTCTCTCAATTGCTTTATATAGCCTCTCAAACAAATCCAGAAGGATCTAGTACTGTCTATATGAGTCATGTGCTAAATATAACACATT
Organism: Ophioderma brevispina; assembly: GCA_023653785.1. NCBI lineage: Eukaryota > Metazoa > Echinodermata > Ophiuroidea > Amphilepidida > Ophiodermatidae > Ophioderma > Ophioderma brevispina. Next base: position 20,247 of record JAMKCH010046040.1, on the reverse strand, counting down.
GCTTCATGAGTCTTGAGCTTAGAAACATCTCCATTGTTCCCATGCTTTCTTCATGGATATAGCACTTTCTCCCTGCCTTATGTGCAGTAGGGCGCCACTTATAGTTCAGTGATGTTCAGTGATACACTTTCTTGCACAATCCACTCAGTTGAGAACTCTTCTAGAATTTTCTCTGACATTCCAAATATTCCACACACCAGATATGCACACAAACCAGTTATATTTTTATATTATGTCACTTAGATTAATTTATAATATTTTATGAGCTAATTCACAACCTCAACTCACTGTTAGCTGCCAAAATGAAACAAATTACTGCAAATTCTTGGGGCCTGTAACACCTCCCTTTTCCCTTTTTTTATTTTGTTTTCTTACTTCCCTGCTCTGTGTGCTTCTTTTCCCCTCATCTTGCTGGCCTGGTATGAATCTCTTCTCTTTCTCCTTGTTTCAGGTCTTCATCCCTTTTTGTTTCTTTTTTTCTGATCCATGGAATCCTATTTCCAGTCCTACTCTCTTATACACTTTCCTTTTGTCGCTGTCCTCTTTTACCACTTGCTGTAAGTCTATATTGGGCCTCTTCTTATTGACCTATTTATCTCTGGAAGTTTCCGTCACCTGATCCATCTGACACTTTTTCCTGACACTCTTATTAATTCGGAAACCCTTCACGGAATAAAGCACATCAGTTTGGTCTTCATTATAGAATTTTCTTTCTTTATCTTCTTTCTCTTCTCATTTTCCCTACCTGCCTTTGTAAGCGTGTATGTGTGTGCTCGCTCCTGTGTGTGTGTGTGTGTGTGTGTGTGTGTGTGTGTGTGTGTTTGTGGGTGTGTATGTTTGTGTGTGTGTTCTGCTTTAACTCTCGTCTTACCAAGCCTTTTTTTTTCTATTAAGACCTCATAGAGGTAATTTATTCATGAAAGGCAAATCTTATCTATATAAGGTGACAAAAACATACAGATAACATTGATACCTTAGGTCACAAGTTACAAAATATTAAGGTAAACTAATACAGTTTGCCATTTTCCATCGTGTACGGTTATTTTACCACTCTGTTTCGACCGTAATATTTGATTGTATTTTCTAATTTCATTTGTAAATACTAAATATAAAGGCGTCCACTTATTTGTAACATTATAAGTCATTCTTACATTATAGATTGAAAGAATTGCAAACATAATCAAATAATTAAGCAGAATATATTCTGATTTGCGAACTTGATATCCATAGATAAGCCTTTTTTGTAACACGGATTACCAAGAATTCGTTATAGAGCAGGAGCAGAAAATCATAGGGGCCTTATTTAAGGAGGTCGTTTAACCCAAACTACAGAAAAGGTTTAACACCTTTGGTAGTTAGTATGGACCCTCTACATTAATGCTAGGTAGGTAGTACTCTCAAATTGTGGTATCACTTTTTCAATATGGGCCAATTTAACTTTACACAGGGGTCACATTTTTAAAATGCCCTATTCATGTCGAAATGTACGCCATATTGTCCATCTAATCATAAGGATTCCAAAAATGTATTGTTACGGTCACCTTGACCAAGGCCAAAACCACCTCTAAACTACGGATTCAAACTCCTGAATAATAAAAACTAGACAATACACTGTAAACGGGATTACAAATATTAAAACAAAGTATTTATTTTAATTGTGTGTTTAAATCATTAAAACATCGACTAGGTATAAATAATCAATGATTTATCTATAATAAGGTTGTTAATTAATAATCTACTAGATTTACTACCTGGTGTGTGCCGCGACGCGGGCTGCAGCAAGATTACTATAAAGATGCAGAACTTACAAACAGTCCTGTCGAATATTCCAGCATAAAATTTCACTTTCTAGCAGTGGGACGTGTCCACGGACGACTTGTCCTTACTGAAGAAAACCAGCTCCTAATGACACTCGGAGGTCGACTAAATATAAAGTCCAAAAGTGCTGTAGCTTGTTTATCCTTGGATAACTCAGAGGTCACGAAATACAAAACCGATGACGGCTACACAAACGGACGAAAACTACTGGAGCTGAGACTACTATGACAATGTCCCCTACGGAAAACAGCGTATAACTACTACTGAAATTACTGTCACTGTCTTTATCAACTTGGAGTAACTAGATGTCACTATACTCTGCTAATAACTTGGAGCATGATGTTATGAAACTCTGCCTCATCTTCTCTCTCCAGGGCTTTATATAGCCTCTTAAACAATTCTAGAAGAATCTAGCGCAGTCTATATGAGTCATGTACTAAATATAGTACTGTCTATATGAGTCATGTGCTAAATATAACACATTGCTTCATGAGTTTTGAACTCAAGGAATTTCCCAGGGGGAAAGGTCGGATTTATTTGGCATCCCTGCGTACGGCAATAATGAAAATTAGCACTGTATAAAAATACCCAGTAAACAATGTACATAGATTCTATGGTGTTAAATACTCGCAATAAATATACTGTCATTTTTCTGTCATAACTGCGCGAAAACGGTTTTCTACAAAAAGTCACACCCATAAAACGAATCCTACCTACCTACTTCACGAAAACATGCGATCAACTATGCCAAATCAGGTCTTGGAAAAAAAATTGATCAAAAGGTGGTTCCATATGAGCCAGGTCCTGTCAATACGTCGGGTAAACGTTGTGTTGCATGAGCGCCGTAGATTCGTGTGCGTTTGTATACGTTCGTGCTCGGACCTCGTGGAGTTGATAGGCGTGGTAGGACCCCAAATACATGAGAATGAGACTAATTTGAATAAATAACATTCTTGCAGTCTAGGGATTTTTGAAATGGCGCGAAAATTGAATTTTCAAATGCATTTTTCTCCAAATTTCTTCTACGAACTAAAAGTTCGCAGAACAAAATTGATTAAAATGATGTCTTCTTGCCGTATGGTAAAAATTGAAGGAATTCATCAAGCGGTATTGAAGAAATCAATCAGGCATATTAATGCAGATTTAGGGATTTTTTCCATAGAGCTCCACAGGAGCTCGGCAACCTTCAAAATCCCAACTCTAGTATCGAACATAGGGCGTCCTGCACCGCCTGGAATTTTCAAGTCAATTCCAATGATTTCTGTATGGATCTATGTTCCCACACTAGTTCATGTCCATCACCTATGAGCACAACAGTTCCATGCAACAGGGCGCCATCTATAGATCAGTGATACTTTCCAGCACAATCCATTCAGTTGGGCACTCTTCTAGAATTTTCTCGTGCTTTCTAATGACTCTACACACACCAGTATGCACACAAACCAGGTATATTTTTATGTTATGTTACTTAGATTAATTTAGAATAATTTTATGAGCTAATTTATAAGTTTAACTCATTCAAAGTGAAAGAATTAATTGCTAAATCTTGGGGCCTGTAACAGTATGCATACCCTAACCCCGGTGAAGGTGCTACCTTCACATCTTTTTCGCTAAAATAACTTAAAATGACCAGAAAGGATGAGCGAATGATTACCTAGAAGCTTTTTACGCGAGCTATTGGATTGTTCTCTACATCCTGTTTCTCCTTTAGAAGCCAGGTTGAGTGCATGTTGTACAAATTACACTGCACTTTCGCTGTGTATTAATTATATTAGTAATATTGTCTTATTTTGCAATCACCACAGTTCTATTTATGCCTTGCCACTTTTTAACTTTTTGCAATTTGTTATGATCGCTTGAAGCAATACTCTGTGGATTACAGTTTATTTTTATCCTTGATAAAGAACAGTTTAACTGTTCGAATTTTGTTATTGTAAACCTTGGTCTTTTTCTTCGTGCTCTGTAATTTATTATAGTACACTTTGTCTCTTGCGCTCTGTAATTTCTTTGCAGTGCACTATTGTGTGTTTTGTTTGTTTGCTGTTTGTGTGCTCTTTAATTCATTAAAGTGCACAGCAGCTCTGCTTCTAAGACATTGTCTTGTTCTTTGCAATCCCTTGTAGTACAAAATTGTGCGTGTTGTAATTGTTTTGTGCTCTTTAATTCTTTAAAGGGACATAATGGCATGAAAAAAATTGACATAATGAAAAGGACCCTTACTGAAATCACTTCCACCGATTTACTGCCAGCATTTACCAAACTTGAAAAGCATGTTGTCATCAGCTCACAGACCATTGCTCTTGTATATGTGCTAATCCCGGCTAATTCATCTTTCACTTGCCAGATCAATATCTTACTACAAGCCTAAAGTACAATGCCCGAATCCCGGTGTAGAAGTAACCATTGTCCGGCGTACCATAGTCCGGGAACAATGGTGAACAATAGGGCAATCGATTCAGTTGACTCTTTACGCAACATTAGTTTCACACTTTATTCAGTTATCGTCTATGGAGCCCCGGACTATGACTCCCACCGGACTATATCTGCTTTCACACCGGTCTGAATGCTTTTGAATTGTGTTATGTCGCAAAACATGCTAGATACACTGTAAATTCTGTCAGGGATGTGAACACCTTGCTTTTCTGTTCCAGAAATTGCCACAAACTGCCACCTCCCACCCTGGAACTCTTCCTGTTTTAACTGTTTTTACAGAATGTAAACATCCAAATTGTTTTCAAACTCGTGGAAGTGATTTCAGTAAGGGTCCTTTTCATTATGTCATTTTTCCCATGCCATTATGTCCCTTTAAAATGCACTTTGTTGTCTATCTTGCCCTTCCCTTTTACCCTTTCACTGTCCTGTCTTGTTTCTGTTTCTCATGTTTCCCCCACACAAGACTGGCACGCCTTGATAAATCTATCGTTGACTCTTTACGTTTTTGCTTGTAACATGAAAACTATACGTCACAGATGGGTCAAATTATATTTTTTCGGAATCTTTGCGCCCTGCGGAATACAATGGTGTGGTTTTTAAAAGATTGTATTTTGAATCCTGTATAATACATTTTTGACTTATAGCGGTCATCAGAGGTGAAGATCAAAATGCCTCCCAATCTTATTAAAGAGTAACTTTTGAGGATGTTATGGTAACCTCTCTATGTAACTAGAGAAGAGATACATAGCAGGGAAAAGTATTTATTTCATCCTGAAGAAAATGGAATTCCCTAGTGTTATATTGACTAAGCAAGGTGTATAAAAACTCACAGTTATTTCTAGAAAAAGCTATTATAAATAGCTTGGGATTTTCCAAGCAGTGTGCAAGTTAAAGATTACATTATAAGATGATGTCATTAGAGTGGGATCCAATCGGACAGTGTTAAGCTATGTTTATGCATGATGCTGCTGTAGATACTGGGAACCTAACTAGAGAAAAAATAAAAGCCAGCTAAGTGCGACTTTACAAGTTGTTAAAATCTCCAGGGATGGTAGATCTGTGCAGTACCAAAACTTATATTTTAGATATGACATGAGCTTGAAAAGCTATTATACCTCCTGTCATCTATGAATCCAAAAGAGCTTCAGTTTTGGAATCAAAAGAATTGGAAACATATTGCAACCTCACCTGCAGATTCAACTCTGGAATTGGTGGCGACCCAAATTGTAGATGTCCAGGCTATCAATGTCTACAAGCCACCTAACCCCGGTTTCAGGCAGATTCTCTACCTACTTACGCTGTACTTTGCATCTACGCTGGTGACTTCAGCAGTCAAAGCATTACCTAGGGCTACAGGAATACCAACCCTGACGGATCCACCCTAGAGGACTGTGCTTCCAAATCTGGCGTACAACTCTTGTACGACCCCAAGCAACCAGACAATTCCTACTCGGGAAGGTGGAACACAACATCAAATCCTGACCTTGCATTTGTAAATATGGATGCCATCTCTGTTCACCGTACTGTTCTCGACCGCTTTCCAAAGTCTCAACATAAACCATCACTGATCGCTCAGGACAGCCTTGATAAGTCTGTACCAACAAAGCCAGTGAAAAGGTGGAACTTCCGCAACCTGGACAATTCTTACACACCACTATGTAAACTCTTTATTAGAATAGCAAAGAAGACCATTACACGTGGATGTCGTCGTAGCTATAAGATCCCATCCTGGGATGAGGAATGTGATGCTCTTTACAATGAATTTTTGAATTCTGAACTCGGGGAAGAAGCGCTATCAAAGGCTTCAGATCTGACAAACTGCTTGGACAGGAAACGTCATGAGCGCTGGGAGGAGAGAGTCCAGGGAATTGGTTTTACTCATTCTAGCAGGAAGGTCTGGAAGACTATAAACCGCCTCACCGGCAGAGTTTCCCAACCATCGGAATATCCTGCGTCTGCCGACTCAATTGCTGAGTAACTCCTCGCAAATGGTCGTAACAAAGATATTGATAAGGATCATACTCGCTATGGTAAACAAGAGATCACTAAACTTCGTCGAGCCCCTGGCATGAACTGGTCACTTTCAACATCCTTCTAGCTAGATGAGCTCACCCCTGCTATCAGCCAACTAAAGAGTGGAAAGGTCCAGGGGCCTGATAATATATAGACCAAGCGGAGGGGCCCGGTTGCAGCGGACCACGATGTATTGAATGGCTCAAGGAGTTCTACACATGTTGCCTTACCAATCAGTCTTTACCCAAGATCTGGAGGAGGGCTACTATCATCGCACTCCCCCAATATCACTACTGTGTATTACCTTCAAACTACTTGAGAGGCTGGTTCGGCTGGAGCCAGTCGTCGAATTCCATCTGCTTAACGAACAAGCAGGATTTCGCCGTGGCCGGAGCAATGTCCACCAGATTGTAAAACTCGCAAATGATATTGAAAAGCGTCGTAAGATAGGTGTCATTTTGGTGGACCTTACTGCAGCATATGATACTGTGTGGCACCAGGGCTTGATCCTCAAGCTTCTCAGAACCATCCCGGTGTAAAAGTAACCATTGTCCGGCGTACTCATAGTCCGGGAACAATGGTGAACAATAGGGCAATCGATTCAGTTGACTCTTTACGCAACATTAGTTTCACGCTTTATTCCGTTATCGTCTATGGAGCCCCGGACTCCGGCTCCTACCGGACTATATCTGATTTCACACCGGATCGTCATCTTGTATAATTCATATGTAACATGCTTGCAAACCGTGGCTTTGTTCTTAAGACCAGTGATGGGCAGAGCAATCGACTGTGTCGTCTGAGGAACTGAGTCCCACTGGCTCCCATACTGTTCAACTTAAATTGTATAACAGCAATTTACCTCAAACAACATCCAGATAATATGGCTGGCTTGCCCTTCTTCACTCGGACAGAAGCTGGAATGAAATAGAAAGTACACTTACTGCAGATATGGCTCTACTTGCAGCATATCTCAAGACCTGGTGACCCAGCTGAGTGAAGCCAAGTCCACCGCTATTGCTTTCCATCTCAACACCAAAGAGGTTCATCGCCAACTTCAAATCAACCTCAATGGGGCGCTTCTACCATACAATCCTACACCAACTTATCTGGGAGTGAAGCTTCATCTGCGGCTTATTTATCGGCAGCATCTCGAGTTAATATGTTTAAAGGTATCTTCGCGGAATAACCTCATGTGTCGCCTTGCTGGGGTGCTAGCCCATCCACTCTACGAACCACCACCCTGGCTCTGGTCTACAGCACTGCTGAATATGCCGCCCCAGCATGGTGCAATAGCTCTCACACAAAGAAGCTGGAAACAGTACTCAACGAGCTCGCGACCATGAGATCCATTACTGGATGCCTTCGTCCCACTCCATTTGAGTTTCTACCAGTGCTTTCAGGCATTGTAACTCCAGTACTTCGGAGAGAACACCACACACATACACTGGTGAATAAGGCTCTGTTAGACAACAAGCATCTGCTGTATAACACTGTCAAAGAATCACACCAGACTCGTCAGACATAGACTACGCTTCCGGTGACCTTTCTGTCGACATGCTGCTAAACTCTCCAGCTCCCCATTTAACATCTTACAGAAATGGAACACTTCCTGGCTAGATACTCCAAGACCAGACCAATTCACTACCACACCTATGACAGAACTCCCACCTGCTAGCAATCTTCCATGTAAAGAATGGGTCACTTTGAACAGGATTTGCACAGAAGTCGGTAGTTTTAACAGCAATATGCACCGATGGGGGCTGCAACCACACCCCGCCTTGCCGATGTGGCTCTTCATCACACACACATTCGGATCGCATTCTCAATGAGTGTCCTATCTTTCGTCCACCGGTGGTCACAGATTCCTCAAACCCCAACCAATCAACAGTGAGCTGGCACCACAGACTTCAACACATTTAGCTGCTGCCTCATACGCAAGAAGAAGATCCCGTTTGTGGTCATAAAAGTGGACAGACGGCCTTTGAGGAAACACTTTGTGGAATACTGCTAAATTATTGTGTCGTCAAGAGACCTATAGAACCTTGTCGTTTTGAACTGCTGGACAACGTTACCTTCAGTGCTGCTCCGAAAAGAGAAGTGGATAGAGGCCGACCAGGTAACCTCGTCAATCAAGAAGATGATGATAGATGTGTGCGCTTTATTCCGTTAATGTGTTTATTTAAGTATTACAAAACGATCTTCTGCCGGCTCGAGTTTCGTGGCGTGCATATATAGGCGCTCGTCTTATAATCGAAAGGACCTGGGTTCGATTCTCACTTCTGACGCAAAATTTTAATCTATTATTTGGGACTTAGAGATTGCAATGGAAACTTCAGAGTTGGCTAAACTTCGATTTACACGGTATATGGTATGGGCCATGCCCTTCTGCGCTGTCGATTCGTAATCCATATCACGGGAGGAGAGCAAAACCAAGCGTAAATTCATAATAAATCATTAAAATCATAAAACTATCTGTTGCCCCAAGTCAAACTCGCACATTTTCTTGAAAATGAATAAAATGTCACTTCAATTTATTTCCCCCAATATCAGTGACCAATAGATACGCTAGACGCTAGAGCTAAAGATATTCAATAACCGGCCCGGTGTGCGGTGTAGAAAACACTTCAGATTCCTTTTCATCTGGGAGTGCAGAACCATTGTTATATTGTCTCGCGGTTGGAAGGACTACCTCTCCGATATAGACGAAGTCTTTTTTTAATGACATAAGTGCAAATACCTATCCTCATTCGCAAATAAAAAAATCTTGAGCTTCTATAGTGCGTGTTCAATTAACTTTGTCCATGTTTTCATCATTTATTCGAAAAGGAAGAACGACAAACAAACATCATGCCAGAATATTGCTGGCCAAGCTTTGACCTAACAACTTTGTGCAGAATTAAAATCCGTAACTTATTGCTTAACTTCATTTGTATTCAATTTACCGCGCTTTCAGAAGAAAACTTAGGGTCAACGACCTATATCATAATGTAAACTGGTTAGTTATTGTGAAAGAGGACGGGTATTTTGTTGCTCAACCCGAATAGTGGAGGTGATAACACCTGGCTATAACCATGGCCCCACATACCGGGCCCATTGTAATATCTTAGTTAATGGTTTGCTGAAGTCTATACATATACATTGGTCACTGATAATATGAAAGAGAAATTGATGTGATATTTTATTCAGTTTTAAGAAAATGTGCAAGTTTTATTTGGGGCAACAGACGGTTATGTCATGTTAATAATTTTTCAATAATTTTACACCGGTTTTGTCTTCTCCCTTTGAATGGACTACGGAAATTGTTATGAAGCTTGTTATTTGGTCTACGCCCCATAGTCTAGTAAGTATAGGGTTACCCGATCGGCTCCTAGCCGCTTGTCCGAAAAGGAATATTTTTTGTGAAGACGATTCCCTTGGATTTATATTGTGAAACTCTGACACTGCATTCTGCTATTTAGGAGTTTTCGCTGTGAGAACAAATCGTCGTTGAACTGCAACGCTACTTTTAATACTCGACATAGATCGCCACATTAGTGTGGACATTTAAGTACGATTGTAAGGACATTTTAAGAACATTCTTGGTGGTATTGATCACCATTCTAATTGTTTTGGACACTCTAAATTCATTAACCAATGAATTTGATAAAAACATATAATAAATCTGTGTTATTATATAAAATCCTGATCACTTGTGCACAAGGCTTATCTGTTTGTGTTGAAAGGATATTTCTGACTTTGGGATCCGCGAGATGCCTTAACAAGGTATATAAAAGATCCATGCCACTGTCATTCCTTTATGAAAAAAATGCACAGTCCTTTTAGACTAGAAGCAACGCTAAGTAATAATTTGTCCGCATTTGTTGCCTATCCAGCATGCATTTAAATACTAATTTCGACCCCCTTTAAAGAGATACTAGTACAACCCCAAATCGGGTAAACTCGGTTGGGTGTGTGCGTGTTTGCGATGAACGGACGAGTGCCTTGAGCGCTTCCGTAAAATCAAAGTTCATCATAGTTCAATCGTAACCATCTGCGATATTTTCCATCAGTTCTAGACGTTTAACATCTCGTCCATCTAGTGAAGTGACATTTTGCTTTGAATTTGGCTTGTAATCAACGAAATTTTCATCTTGTTTATTATTAGATTGTGAGGGTAAGTAAGGAGACTCACCTTTCCAAGATGGCCGCACTACATCTTATAATACAGTGCTAACTCTGGGGTGGTGTTGGGTTTATAGTTGTTTGATTTGTGTGGGCGCCCTGGTACAAACAGTACCCCTTTGTCATGATGAAGGCTTTCTTATATCTAACTGTGTTATATAATATTTTATGCATTACCACTTTTTATGACTCATACTTGTATTCTGAAAATGTCAATACCAGTGGTGGTACCGATACTGATCCAAATGAAACTCACTCTGCCGATACTGTTAAATGTTGTGCCTCAGCCTTGAAGGTTATAAACATAACTCAATGCTCAAATATGAATTTCAATTCCGCCAAAACGGAAATGTGCATAACCCTGTGCATAAACCATATATACCCAGTTTGATATGTTATCGTCACTTACTCAAGATCAGCTTGAGTATCCAAATGCTAGTAAATCTGAATGTTTCATTTTGTATCATGAATTGCCATGTGTAGTTGCCGGTGTTACATTTGCATTGTACCCTGCTGACCTGAAATCGCTGCTCTGTAAGTTGAGAACAAAGCGGTTGTACTGATCGGCGTAAGTTTATTTGCTCGGCCTATCTTTGCCCAGTGTTTATGTTTCAGGCTGGGGAAATAGAACTGAACTGGGGACTGACCTGTAAGATCTGCTCTGAAGAATGTGATTGGACTACATGTGTCGTCCAATGTAATGAGTGTGATCTTTGGTTTCATGCAGAGTGCATGCAAATGAACATATCCCTTGTGTATGCTGCCCTCGAAGACAGTGATGTTGTGTGGATTTGTAGTGAATGCGATGAGCCGAATTATTCCAGCACATTAGTTCTTTTTTGACAAAAACTAATAGTTTCAGTGTGCTCTTTCATCAGTTAGTAGCGAGTGTGACATCAAATCCCAACGGCAGCATCCTCACCTAAGTTAATGGTTCCTCCTAGCACCATTCAAAATAGTGGTAGGAGAATGAAATGGTCTCAAAAACCAAAAAGTTCTTTGTCATATACTGAGATACAAATAAGATCTCAGTTATGACAGTAAATTTTAAAAGCATCAAGAACAAAGTTGGTGAACTTGCTATATGTTTAAACTCTTACAAGCCAGACATACTCATTGGTACAGAATCTTGGATGTATGAAGATATTTCTAGTTCTGAAAATGTTCCACCCGATTACACTGCTATTCGTAAAGTCTGGCGACCTAACAAACTTGGCCAAAGCTATGGTGGCGTTTTCATTGCTGTGCGTATTGATCTTATTATGTCCCAAAAAGATCGTGATCGTGATCCTTTGAGAGTACTAACTACCTAGCATTGATGTAGAGGGTCCATACTAACTACGAAGGTGATAAACCTTTTCTGTAGCGGGGGGGGGGGGGGGTAAACGCATTCCTTAAATAAGGCCCCTGTGATATTCTGCTCCTGCTCTTAAAGAATCCGTTGTCCTTTGCATAACGGGCGGATTTTCTTATCAATAGCGTCATTATTTACTGGAGTCACTGGAACGTGGTGTACATCCCTATATCCGTTGGCCCTGATATTCGGGGGGGGGGTGAGATGAATTTATTCATGTTCAAGAAAATGTAGCAGCGTGGCTAGACGAGAACACTCATAGAATGATTTTTTTATAATTTTAGAGAAGTGTAAGAGAATGTACTTCCCAGGGGTGCGTCACCATTGTAAACCGTTATGAGATCTGCCCGATGGCCTACTTGGTTATTGACTGCAGCTGGGACTCACAACAGCTAAAACTACGTTTGTTAACAGTTATTTTTGCCGTTCTAGTCCTTTTTTTTACAGTTTTTGCACGTTTCTAGTCCCGGTTGACGGTGTAAAACGACTTTTTTAAGACTTTTTAGCAGTGTATATGCCGGGAGTATAGAAATATTTTTTTTATTATATATCCCATGTTCAAAGAAAACAATTAAAAGCGACACAGCTTCTCTTTAAATTCTATATAATGCAGGTGTCTGTCGAACATAATGGTGGTTTGACTTATCTAGAGTACGTATATTCTCTTCTGTGAACATGAATGGAAAATAAGTATGTTCACAGCTTATTTGATAGATACCGTTATGATAATGCCCTTCAAATGCTACTTTTTAATTCTACAACATCAGTTCTATTACTACCAAATACCGCATTACAGTGAATTAACTGAAAACAAAAAAAAAATACCAGGTCATATCTTAAAATCCTTCCCAATTCAAAATGACCCAAACTGCACAAATGATTAACTTCAACACTCTACTGATAAACATACATTGACCAAGTCATTTTGCAAACTGACAAAACATTAAATGTGCTGACTTGGAACCACTTGCTGCATCAGATTTCATGGGCCTGAATTTTAGCAGTGTAGAGTGGAACATCTCCCCAAGACAGCAGCCAGAAACCTGGTGAACGCCTGCGACCAGATGGGCCACGAATGCTTCCAATCACAGTGAACACATACACTATTGATGACTATTGAATCACTTAACAATTTAATTTGCTTTTGAAACTCACCTTACTGAAAGTTGGGTGGTTTCAACATTTTCAACGAACTACAATTTAAGGCACTTCAAGAGACCTGGCACATTTGAAAATAGTGCGCCCTCAAGATTTTCAAAATCGATATTTTGCATGGTTTAAGACTTTTAGAATACGAAATCCCTCACCCGAAATATTAAGACCAAATCAGTTCCTATGGGTCAACAGAACTGATTTTATAATTTTACGTCGCCGGCGACGTTAAATTCAGCATACGACGAAATGGCGTTTAACACAAAAGACACACGCCACGCCGTAATGCATGTTTCCCACGCTATCACACTGTTGATCGGTCTATAACCTTTGTGGTTTTAATATCAGTGAGTAGAGTCAAAAATATTCATGTACTATCCATTTGTGATTAAAAGTTACAGGGTTGGAAAACTTAAAAGATGGCCTACGAATTACCTGGATTTCTTCATCCTCATATCAATGTCCCTATCTGTTTTTTGGGGTATGTTATTTTTATGTGTAAAAATATCTCTGTTCTCCAATGCCTAACTATCATTTGAGAGCAAATTGAAAAATTTCATATTTTGTGAAAATGTGCCAGTGCCGCTTTAAAGGCTGCTCAGAGATTACGAAATATAATTTATTTGTTTGTAGTATCTTAGGAATCACGTATATGATCCCTCGCCTGACGTCCATCCGTCTCCACCGGAATGGTCGGTTCTAAGAAGATGGGTCATCACTCTGAATAGTCCTTGTCGACCATGACGGACGAAACGGTCAGGCTATCAGTTGTAACTTTGGTTCTGATTGAAAGAAAGTTCTCCATGTATTCTACCAACTTATGAATATCTTCAATAATCTACGCAATAATTATGGACAAACTGCCGTAAAACTCGTTCGTGACTTGGGAAACACGGAAAAATAATTCGCCCGGTACGCATCACCTTGTATTTCTCTCCTACGCTGCAAATACCTACGCATCACCCCCAGGGTCCCCTGGCGGATCTACATAGGGGCGTGCTCGGCTCACACCCCCTTGTGGTAGGAGAAAAATAAAAAGGGAGAAAAACAATAATAACAAAAAAAAAAATACAAGAAAAAACGGGTCGCCGAGTGTCTCGCGGGAAAAAATAATAAAATAATAATAATATAATAATAAATTAAAACTGTTCACTATTTTCTAAAAAAACCCCTCGGCACCATTCATGAGCAGTCCAGTGCCTGTTTCACAAAAGATAAGATTTAACAATTGAATTAATAAGACTCATTCCTTCCTTAAGTCTCTAACCTTTCTTAAGAAAATTTGTAGTATTCGTGCCGTAATTAATCATAGAACCTAGGTGTAAAAAGAGACTAGGATTGAACTTCATAATTCTCATCATACGAAAATAAAATTCTTTCAAATTTCTCCTTAAATTAGCCGCTTCTTCTTATCGTGTCCCAAACACTGTGGTGTTCTCAATATGATCCAGCCAAAGGTAGGTACAACACACCTGGCTGCTTGCACTGAATTCCGCCAGGCCTGTTTTGTGCATGTGCTTCCAGCCAGTGTGGCGGGCCAAGAGATGTTCCATGTCTGTTGTGCTGTTCCACCAACCAACATAGCCCTGGGAGCTATCACACCTTTGTAACACATCTCACGTACAAAAGTTTTTGAGTGATTAAATATGTAGAACAAGAAACAAAAGAGATAAGACAAAACCGTACATGAACCCCTGAAACGCCGATTCTTAAGTGCCTCAAGTGGTGCCGTTAAGAGAGGGGGCCCAAGACAAAGATTGGCAGGGGTCAATTTTTAATTGATTCCAATCATGTGAAAATATCACCAATATTATTGTGTCAAACCATAGGATTCAGGAAAAGGTATAGTTTGTAACATTTACAGCCTAGTTTCAGAGTTAGATGTTAAACAGCAAAAATCAATAAAAAGGGTCAATTCAGTTGTACAGGGGTCAAATTTTTAAAATAATAAATAGAAAAAAAATAAAAAAAAAAAATATAAAAATAAAAAATTGCTCCGATTTGAATAAAAAATGGTTCAAATTAGTTTGGATGGAACTCACCTCATAGGAATAAATAAGGATAGTTTTGAGTGTCTCAAATGCCTTGCTTAAGACCCAGTATGGGGGTAACAACTCAATCCCCATTGTAATGCATTGACGGTTGACCGTTCTGTGTCCCCCTACATCGGAAACTAGCATTTAGACAGTTAAAACTATTCCTTATTTTAACCCTAATGAACTCCCCCCATATCTTGCAAACAACCATTTTTTATTCCAATCGGAGCAACTTTAAAATTTTGACCCCTCTAGCACTGAAATTTACCCTTATTATTGATTTTTGCTGTTTTTATCCATAACTCTGAAACTTTAGGCTGTACATATTTAACAAACTATAACCCTTTTCTGAGTCCTTATGGTTATACACACACATAACATGGTGGGCTTTTTCAACAGAATTGGATCAATTTCAAAAATTGACCCTGTACAAACTTTGTTTTGGCCCCATTCTCCTAAGGCACCATTTGGCGGCACTTAAGAATCAGATGTTTCAGGGGTCCCCTGTCTCTGTCAACCGTTTAAGCACTCAACCTTTTGTAACTTGAGATGTGTTACAAATTAGTGCTATCTCCCGGGTTAAAGGGTAGTGTCCTGATCTTCTTCCATGTAGCCCCATTTCTTCAAGGAAACCTTAGATCGGGCAATTCTGGTTCTCAATCTGTTGAGATTCGCCATTCAGGCCCATGATGAGCCATAAGCAATTTCACCCAAAATGTCAAAAGACACTATTTCAGCAATACGGAGTGCAAACCACAAACCAGTTTGGGTGCTTTGATGTCGGTCGGTCATGGGTGTTCCCATGACCTACATACGACCTCGTCCTTGTTTGTTATTAATACCAAAAAAAATCAGAAATAACCCTTCAAGTGGAGTTGATTCTTCAACTCCAACGGTTTTGGAATAAGAAAATAATTCTTGACAACATATAAAAAATTCAGAATTTTTTGTCAAGATTTCGCTTTTACGTGTTTTAAACCAATGGCGACGTCTGAAATTGGGATTTCTTGGCCGCCCTCCCCTGGTCTGAGAGGGTACAAAACTGTAAAAAAAGTAACACTGTTTTGGTTCTGAATATAAAGTTTATTTTGTAACTATTCTCACAAACGTGATGATCCTATATAGCGATACCCTCCTAGATAATCCAAGAAAGTCTCTCAGATCAGATTGTGCAGCCAGAGATAAACACTGTACTCTTTAAAATACTTTTTATATATAACTTTTTAGGTATTGCTCGCTATGGTCCTTTCATGTTTTGGTTTAATTTCTCAATTCCAAATGAACCTGATTTTAAAAAATACCAATTACAGAACTGTTGAGAACTCAGTTAAATCCCAGAAATCCCAACAGGGTTTAAACCAGGCATCCTTGCATATAGGGGCAAACAACATTTCCTATAGACCATGCTGCTTACAGAGTTAACATCTATGCGAGAATCTGAGAATCCATCTTTCAAAGATTCCTTTTGAAAATGGGAAGCAAGGCTGTAGTAAGTATTTAAAGTGGAGCAGGTTCTGGGTGCTGGCAGAGCCCCAGAGGACCCCTTGTGGTCAAGGGGGAAGCCCCTGAAGCAGTGAAGTCTGCAATTGAAATGTCCGATAAACACGGATAACGCACGGGATATAATAGCTCAGCGTCAGCTATTACGGGAAAGAATCAGGATAATAAAAAAAATTGTGAGTACCAATGAGAAAAAAAACTGCATTTGAAAATGACACCAAATCGCGGGTTTCGGTAGACATTAATAATCAGGTGACTGATCATGTGACCCGGAAGTGCGAAGCAGAGTTTCAGAAAACAAAATGTCGGCACCAACGGAAACTAGACCACTTGTTGGAATAATCAACGATCACAACATGTGTATTTTCTGCAAAAAGAAATACCGCAGAAAACCCGGAACTCGAAGGAGAGTAGTTGAAAAAATGGGTAGTTAATCTATCGCAGTTCAAGCCGCAAACATCGGTGTTAGCAAAGGGGCTGAATTAATCCATATGAGGATTTTATTGTCGCGACGGAACAAGCATGGAAAAAAACTACCGTCCAGCGAGGCTCAAGTGCTCAGATCGGAGATGGCAGGTGTCCTTCGCAGCGCTAAACCTCCAACATCAAATATAACCAAAGAGGAAAGGGAAGCTATTAACGATCTCTAGAAAGAGCCAGCGTCCCAGAAAGTTTTTCCTTCCTCAAGAGCAGATTTTCAAAGTCAAAATTTCCTCACGCGATCAGGTAGAATCCTAGAAATGTAGAGTATATCTATAATATATAAGAGTGTGTGACATCACGATATGCACCTACAGTCTACTACCTCATCTGGGCATTGTGTTATGTGATATGGTGAAATGCATTTATTCCTTGTATTGTTCAAATAAACGGTATATGGCCACTTAAAGGTACAACGAGATATTTTGAGACATCCATGAATGGTGTCATATGTAGTGATTTCATTTAGATTAGACACTCATATGATTTGTATTTTGGTACAGTATTTTCTTAAAAGTGAAAACAAAAGGTGATTTTTATATGCTTATATTTCAATCAAAACCAATAGTTTTTTTTTGGATTTCGTATTGCTCCTATACAAAATTAGAAATTTCACAATTTTAGTACCAAAGAAACAGTTCTCAGCTTAATCCTTACAGATGGTGATGTTTTTGATATAAAGCTTTACACCAGTGCCAAAAATCAGAATTTTCACATTTTTTTGTGTGGAGTGTGGACAACTGTTATTTGAAATCTCTCGTTACACCTTTAAAGTGCTCTGAAGGGGCTTCCCTGCTATAGGCATACTTTTTATTGTCTGCAGTTTTCTTGAACCTAGAGTCCTAGAATTTTTCCCTATTTACAGTTGTGTAAATTTCCTTTTGGCATTGGGGGGTGGGGGTTGATGAAAATTTATGAATGAAACGGGGGTTTGCTGAAAAGACCCATTACTAGCACATGTGCGCGCTAAAGTTTTGCCATTTAGAAGCTAAAATCGTTGAATGTGATTGCAATTAGAACAAAATGCGCGCGAAGCGCGCGGAAATTGACCATTTTTAAACTAAAATGGTAAAATATGAGATTATTTTTGGTAAAAAAGGCATGAACGGGCATCAACATTGGGGGGGTGATTGTATTGACCATCCCCCTCATCAAAATATTGGTGGGATATATCCCCCATCCCCCCGCGGTATTTACGCCTATGCCTATTTATTCCTCATGCATCATTTATAGCATGAGACAACTGTAATAGCGGTCACATCTTTGAGGAAATTTTGTAATTTTTGATATTTTTTCATTTCTTATATTGTTGGATTTGTATCATTCTTCTTCTTTTCTCTTACTCTTTTTCTTTTTTTTTTCTCTCTGCTTTTTCATTTTGTCTTCCTCTTTCTCTTCATATTTCTTTTCTTCATTTTTCCTCTTGCACATTTTGTCTCCTTTCTGTGATTTCCACAATTCTTTGTGTCATTTCTTAGGAGCGGTGCTCCCTGCTCCCGCACTTTCTGAGACCCTGGAAAGAGCAGTCAATCACCATTCTTCCTGCTGACAGGGGAAAAGCCACTGTAGTCATACAATCAGATGAGTATGATCAGAAACTTCTAGACATGTTAAGTGATCAAAAGACTTATAAAGAACTAAAGTCTGATCCAACAGCGAGCTACAAATAATAATAATAATAATGAGACTTATAGATCGCCTTTTACAAAGTAGGCAAGGCGTTGACACGGGAAAAAAGGCAAGAAACACTAAGAGCTAGGAAAAAGATTTTTAAAGGCAGATAAACTATCAAGACCACGGATGATGGTAGGTAACTCATTCCAAAGGCGAGGCCCAGCAATAGAAAAGGCATGATCACCAGCTTTCTTTTTGGAACGAGGAATACCAAAGGAGATTGCAGAATCTGAGCGAAGTGTGTAAGTGAAACTTACAAACGAAAATTGATCGCGATTCTGTTTAGATTACACTCTTAGAAATAAAGGTTCAACATAGAGCCCTTTTTTGTCCTGTATTTTTCACCCTAAGCACTGCTAAGCTTCTATTAAAACCTTAAAAAGTTCTATGAAGAACCTTTCGAATTTAAATAGGCCTTTGAAAGTTCTTTTTGTATGTTTTCACATATATTTTGAAAGGTTTAGCAACATGAAAGGCGGTGATAACCCTTTGGTTCCAAAATAGCTTCATGGCTCCCAACAATCTTTTATTTCTGTTATACCAAGAACCTGCGGCCGTCCTGTGGGTGCTTTATTAATATGCATTTAAGGGTTCCTATAGTTCAAGGTTCTACAAATAACCATTTTCTTTTCTATAGAACCTTTTTTGGTCTATTAAGAACCCTGTGACGATTCGTTAGGTTTTTTTATAGAACCAAAAAAGGTTCTGTAGCCAAGAAAATGGTTCTTTGTATAACCTTAAACTCTAGGATTAATTAACCCTAAAACAAAGCACCACCATTCAGATGTTCTTGGTAGAACAGAAAGAAATGATTTTTATTTGGCCACTAAATATTTTAGACCCAAAAGGTCATCACTGCCTTTCACATTGCTGAACTAGGCCTATAAAATGTTGAAGGTTCTTCATAGAACTGTTTAAGGTTCTTTATAGATGTGAAAAATACAGGACAAAAAAGGGTTCTATGTTGAACCCTTATTTCTAAGAGTGTAAATGATCAAGTATTTATACCCGACAGCGGAAAGTTTTCCGAGGATCTACGGCACCCCTAAGATTCACAAACCGGGGAATAAAGTAAGACCGATTGTGGACTATACCGGTTGGATAGCATAATACCTCGAGAGCGCTCGCCGACATCCTTGCCCCCTTAGTAGGAAAAACGCAGCACCATGTGGAAAACTCTAAACATCTTGCCGAGGACTTAGCACAGGTTTACATCAAAGAGGGGGAGATTTTTAACTCTCACGATGTAGTGTCATTATTCACCAACACACCGGACTCTCCTTTCAGTTGAAGACATTATGGATCTCCTTGAGTTTGTGCTTACTACTACGTACTTCTCCTTCAGGGTGAAAATATACCAGCAGTTATTTGGCGCAGCGATGGGTAGTCCTGTGTCCCCCATCACATGTAACCTCTACATGGTGTTTTTAGAACAGGAAGCCATTGCCACGGCCCCCTTAGAGTTTAAGCCTCGCTTATGGAAGAGATACGTGGATGACATCCTAGAAATTGTGAAAACCAGGAGTTAACACTTAAACAACACCGACCCCTCGGGGAACATAAAGTTTACCTTCGAGAAGGAAGTGGACGGCCAAATCAGGCGCGGATCCAGGGGGGTGCCGGGGG
>JAMKCH010046039.1:0-12521 GCA_023653785.1 Ophioderma brevispina | reverse complement strand
ATGATCCCTTACTCTTTTCGATAAGGTCTGCAACTTTTATCGTGTTCAGGACTTACTCCCCTGGTCACAGGACAACAGCTTACATGACTCTCCGACATGAGGTCGCCGGATACCAATTGCCATACACCTGCATATTTTACGCAATGGTGGAAAGTGAGGAGGAGAAATACCATGATCACATGCTGTGCAATTATGCCAATTCGAAACCTTATCAGGAACTTATTTGAGTATGACCAAGAAACCCGACTCGCGCGGGCTCGAACCAGGGCGTTCGCCGATCTTATACTCTGCGGACGGTTCCGACGTTAAGACCGATCGGCCACCTCGCCCCAAGGGGTATTATATGGTTATTAACGTAAACCAAAACAATTGTAATTCTATACAAATTATACTCAGATTAACCATTTTAAGATAAATTGAGTTATAAATTAATTCAATTGGATGGTTACATATTCGCTGATGTAGATCACGTTAGAATAAGACCGATGTCAGGTCAACTGGCATTGCGCTACCTATGCACGAGCTTGAACGCATCGCTCACGATCTATATAGACGCAACACAAATCGGAACAGTTGAATGAGCCGAGGCTTGAACCAAAAACCAAAGGGAAACAAACGTGGGGTAATACATCAGCGAATAGGAAACACAGGTAATATAGTTATTACCATAAGGCATAAACAAGGACATTAAAAGGTTGGCTAATGTCGTTAGTAATAATAGCCTAATTATGGGGGACTTTATTCCTCATTACAATCAACGGATGTGCCTAATACATGAAAAAACGCAACACCATGTATAAAAATGCAAGCGCTAGACCGGGCCGTGTTTATAAACCCAAGAGAAGAGACTATAAATCGGCGTGAATTACTAAATATATTCTTAAACCAAAAGAGTGCTGATATGGGATTTATAATATAAAACGCATAGTTTAAGAAAAGAAGTTAAGTAGCCCAACGACCACGTAGACGGATTATTGCTTTTAAAGCTGCTACACCAAAACATAAATGCATTATCAAGTCATGTACCTGTAAAGGACATCACAATTTTGATCATGCACCATTCTGCCAAACGAAAAAAACCTTAAAAAATAATTTTTAAAACTGACAGGGGTGGTAATAAAACCGCCACAAGAATGATTCAATGACCAAAAAATCATTCAATTCCCAGGCAAAAATGTTTAAAAAGCAAGATGGGCCTACATTAAATACAATAATTACCCAGCTGCACTTGGCCGGTATAGTCCGCCGACCATCGGAGCCCGTATTAGGATCATAGTCCGCCTGCAACCTACAACGGTAAAGAATAGAGCACTCGATTCGGTTAACAGAACACGCAACATTATTTTCAACGACATGTTCCCTTGGAGCCCGGGCTAAGGTTCCGGCGCGACTATATCTGCCCATACCATTAATTACTATCAAACATTCAACAACCTCTTGACGGTTCTTCTATGTAACTTATATTAGAGGATATGAATAACGCAAACATTGTAAGTGAGCCACAAAATAAAAGGTGTTACGTCACACCAAACATGAATTAGACAATAGCGACTACAAATATATGTTATAAAAGTTTTGGTTCCATATCCCGACGACCGCTAAAGGGCCTCATCCCCAAAAACCCCAGAAACTTTGAAGAGGTGAATTTTTTGGTAAACAAAAGGAAGGAACAAAACACAATAACCCAGTGCGTTAATATGCCTAAGCGAGTTTGGTTGGGCTAAAAAGAGTGAAATGTGCCCCATTTTTAAGACCAATAATATTTTAAACAGAACTCACTCAAAAGGGGTTTATCAAAACAGAAGGAAATATAGGGGCCAAAATAAGCGGATAGGATTTTGGGGGGAAGGGACCATTTTAACAAGATTAAATTTCATGCGCTTAAAAGGAGTCATCCCTTAAGGATAAACATCGAACCAACTGTACACATACACCGTAGAACAAGTGAGGAATATGTTAATGTGCTATAAGTTACTAAATTTTAATAAAATTAGGTCGTTACGCATAATACACATTTGGTTCCAAGATCACCAAACATCCTTCGGTATAAAATTTGGAAACATTGTACCGGGTTGCCTAACAATCAAGGCATACTACTACAAAAGATAGTAGGACCGTAATAAACGAAAATCGTTAAGCATCACAAGAGAGAGGGAAACCTCATGCGGAACGCTAGCAACCCCTGCACTGAAGAAATTGCCACAACAAAACAAAACATTTTTGTTTTTTTAATTGTTGATGAAAGTAATGGGACCAAAAGCAAATAGCCCTGGTAACAAGTCAATCAAATACAAGGATTTTAACCTGAAAGTCCATTAGCAGCGCAGAGTTCATGTATAGAGGATAAGGCATTAGTGGAGTGCATTTCGGGGATATAATTTCATGCTTGGAGGCAGTAATAAATTTAACATATGCATTAACGGGCCCACTGTGAGCACGAGCGCTTGCTCACAGTGGCCCCGTTTATCATATATTACTTTATTAATGCCTCCAAGTATGCAATTATATCCCCGGAATGCACTCACTAATGCATTATCGTCATTTAACACCACATAACAAAGCATTATTTTAGCACCATCAAAACATTAATACAATATTAATAGCTCTCTTTCTGACATATTTGGATTACTTTAAAAAAAATAAACTAGAAATATTGTAGTTCTACGAACTTTACGCAACACAGGGTTGACTTGCATAAAGGAGCAATGATTTGGAGGAGAAAGTGTGAAAAGTATACAATGTAGTATTGATTGAAACTTCGATGAGGTACCAGCTCAATAATAGGTTAGGCTTTTGACATAATGCCATGATTACAATGGATCGCAGCGATTATGCATTAGTCAATACTTACTTCAGCAAGAGGATTCTGGAGGAATAAGCGAAATTGATTTACATGCCGATAATTATTCATTAAGTTCTTGATGTATCGCCTCTATTTGATAGGTCAAATCGGGGTTATTAACACCGCACAAAAGATTTTCCAATAGATAAGGTAGGACCTATTGCCGTGAGTTGCTTGTTTTTTAACCCCATAGAAACTAAGATTTTTTTAAGGTATATATCTGTAGGAGTGTCAATCTGATTCTTTCCCCGTTCGTAAAGACACATAACCTGGGAGGTTGTGGTATTGAACGTTCTGGCCTTGGTATTATTGCATTACCATGCAAGTGAACGTTCAAGCGCTTTCACTTGAGGGGGACGGAAAAGTAAAAGCATGCGGCTGGCGTGCATTATTTTAAAATTCTAAGTGTTAATAATGCACGCATGCATATTCACATCGGGTTCATACACGCACGCATGCATATTAAATTCGAGTAAGCGTGGCATTCGGAATATAATTACGCGAACAACAAAGGAGGAAAAACCCACTCGAAAATAATGCTCTAGTGGGGTATAACTAAATATACAGGCTTACCAAAAGGATAAAAATAACGTTGAGCTGCTAAGACACAATAGTGTGTATAACCCTGGATTGTGAAATCGATCAATGATGTGATTTAAGCTTCGCCCCGATTATATGAAACGCTAGGGGGGCAACGGCATAACCAACATATTGAGTTTAAAAAGTGTAGATATAATGCAATGAGGTGGAAGTGAACCGTATCATCGGATATATATAACGAAGAAACAGCACAGCTGCTGGGGTACTATTTGTTGCATGTAAAACGACCTCTAAGAGTCACCATATGCTCCTCCACCAAGGACAGTTAGTGGGTTATTACTGTACCATCTCCATTGACATGAACTGACCTTGTGTGTTGTGGGTATCATATATCATAACCAAACACCAGGGTGAGATAAACTTCACACACGTGGGTAACATAGCTATATCTCAATCTCAAAGCCCAACAAAGCGAAACCAATAAACTCCCCATTAACTATATTGACTTAATTGATTTTGAAATAGACCAGTTAAAAGCAATGTTGCAAACAGTTAGGGCCTGGTACATTGAAATAGTCGGTCTGAATGTTACACATGGGCAATTATCGGGGCAATTGTAACTGTTAGAGTTTTAATATTATGGGGCCATAAACGATTCGCAGGCATAGAATGGATTCGCAGGCAAAAAAAGAAAAAAGTGACATAGGATGTGAACTGGCTTACCAATGAAGGGATGCTGCATACTAGCTTAATTTTTGGTCTTTCACATTGTAGTGGGCATTTTGTAAACATTCGCATTTACAGGAGCTGACATTACAACCCGATTGGCATATTGATTGCGAATTCATTCGATTTGAATGTGAACTTGACAAATTGCAATGATATAATTGTCCCTCAAATTACTGAACAAGGCTTTATTTGATAAAGTTTGAATTATTTAAATGAACAGCAGAGGCCAATCCCTCTCACGTTCAATACACTCAAAGTGATCAGCATTATAGGTGATGAATGGCCATCCTTGGACGACTAACCTGGTTTGTCACGGACGGATCCGATCCCGGCTACAGTTTGGTTAAACATAATGAGATGATGCAGACGGCCGAACTCGCACTTGCCCGTGCGATTTCCGAACGGAATCACCTGATGATGATGCAGCAACACAACTGTAAATGCGGCGCACTGCATCCGTCAAGGATAGGCAAAAATTTGCCCAAGACACTAGACGGAAGCACCAGGTTGTTTTCTTCACCACTTCCAATACGATTCGTCGAGTGGCGCCTTGGCTAACGGCCCGAGCCGAAGCGTCCCTGGACAGATTATTCATTGTATGCAGATTAAGAATACTACAGGTGCCAGGAATTTATGACTAACAGAAAACACGGCCGAAATAACGTCTGGTTTCCGTCTGTACATTGACCGAAGAAAGACAAACAGAATCCAAATAGCTGCCATAGCGTCACCTGTAGTAACACAGTCAATTTCCTGTATAGCACGAGCCTGGGTTCTCGATTGACAAAAGGGTCATATTTGAAACTAATTTTGCTGCCGAGGGCTTTCTTTTTGCACCCCTTTCCTATCCATGGCGACCATAGCAACAAGAACCTTACGATAAAAAATATTCCTTTGTTTTTTAACACCGCCAGCGATTTAAACAAAATCATAAGCAGGCCCCAATTCGCCGATGAAAGGTTCGGTTAGTGTCCAACTGAATTTGCCGATCAACAGAGGTAAGACAGAGAATAAACTCCTTGTTAAAAGCAATCAACATGTAGTAGGATTTTCGCAAAACAATTTTTTGTCAAAAACCGAAACCATGTCCTACTCCTACGCCAGATCGGATGCTATGAGATGATGGATGGCAACAAAAGGCCAAAGCCCGGGGAAAAGCCGATGCACATTGGTCAACGGAGCAGCAAGCCAACGGGATATGAATGAACGATGACCGGGCTCTATGCAAGGAGCAAACAAAGGAGATAGCGAAAAAGTGCGAAAGAGACAAGACCACAGAAGAGGGAACACCCCCTCGAACATCTCCCCATGCTGACCATGGATCACTTCTATCCCATACCACAACACCCGACTCCGCGGGCGACAAGTAAATTGACCAACCGGCGCTGACCCGCACCAAGCACGGCAACGAAAAAAACCCGCGCGTCTCCTCCCCTTCCACCCCCGCACACGCTGAGACCCCCCCCCAGCCCCCCACAGCCCCACCACAGACCCAATCTTCGCCCCACCCCAGACAAGCAACCTTTCGCCGTGGACCATTGTTCGAAAGCGGTGCTACTGTACTCCTTGTCGCGATTCCGCGCCCTCCCCCTTTACCCTGCTCATCATTCTTTTGCAGCAGACGGCTCATTATCTTTGCTTCCGGCGCTCACCACCCCACCTTCCCCCGCACGTGAAAATTAGAGGGAAAGTAAGACGCGGCCCCGACCCTCCCCCCCTTCCCCTCTTCTTCTGTCCCCCAACCCACCAGTTCCAACACGCTTCACCTTTCACCCGGTCCTTATTCCCCATTCTATTCCCCCCCTACCCACCCACTCCCCTGACCCCTCTAATTCTACCCACACCACCCGCCTCCCAAGCCCCCCCCTCCCCAACACCCCACACCCCTCTCACCCACCCAGGCTCCATGCCCCCGCTTCTGTTCTGTCATGAGCTATTCCCCCGATACCCTCCACCCCACCATTCCCACTCAGCCTCACCCCCACCCCCGCGCCCACTACAGCGTCACGTCGCCTTCCCCTCTTTGAACCATCCTCCCCGCTTCCCTTCCTTTCGTTCACCTGCTACAACCCCTTCGACCGAATTTCCTCTCTCCCCCGCAGCTAAGGAAAGCGACAGCCGCCATCGGGCGGTGGCGTTCTTTTACCATTCCTACGCGGGGCATACACGGGAGGACCATCCGCTTTAGCTCCCGAATGCATAAGAAACAGCCCCCCCTGCTCAGGTAGATAGAGGACAAGACTTGAGGTTCTCCATCCAGGAAAGACCCTCAAGAAAACCAATAGTGTCGGGCGAAATGAGATTGTTCGAGAAGGGGAGTCTTGGTGAGAGAGGAGGCCTTGAACGGGGAGAGTAGAGGCAGCAATTCGGGAGATCTTTCAAACAAGACTTAGTTTGCAGCTAGTATAGCTGGTCGGTTATTGAAAAAATGATATGTGATGGAGTCACAGACCAAAACGTCCGTATCTAATCTCCCTCTGACTTTTTTTTGCCTTGATTGTGAATGATATTTTTTTGGGAAATTGGTGTTACTTATGTAGATCATTTTTAAGGTTTAAAAATGACACGTTAAATATTTTCCTGTTTTTGGTGTCTTTGAACTAACGTGACACTTTGCCCTCTAGGATACACTTTATTTTCACATGGTATAAGTGTCTCTAGTTGCCCAACAGGGAACTCAAAAGGAACAATTGACAGGCTCTACATAGCTGAGATGGCAGATACTCATGAGTCACGTACTCCAGTTTACATGCGGTTTATTCGTTTAAACGTTGCGAATTCGTAGCGTGGCAGATACTAAATTCTTTCCATAAAAGCAATTTGAGGTATCGACCCTAACGGAGGAAAAAGATTGAAATTACCTTCTTTCATCTAAATAATGGTCAGATGAAATTACCTTCTTCATCTCACATGATAGTCAAGAATATTGTTTACAACCCTTTACAAATACGGTAAAATATTTCCGTTGTTGGTCCCAGTCCGTCCGGTGGTTCGGTACGTGCCAATTCGGGACTCAGACAATTCGGTCTCTCGATGGTCAATTCAGTCCCATGCCATTTCGATCCAATGGAAAAACATGTTACATTTTCGGTATCAGTAAAATATAATATTCACCAATTCGGCCTCAAATCCGTCAATTCGGTCCCACACCAATCGGACCCAAATGAACACACGTGCAATTTTAACGATTTTGTCATTTTGTTGAATCGGTTGCCTTTTCAATTTCTTTTTCTGCTACTTCTTGTGTACACTGAATATCGTAGTCGTTTTTTCCCTGGTTTTTGTTTATCAACACAATTATAATAGGCCCCCTATTGCCGAGTCTCTCCAATCGAGGAAAATTTAGCTTGAGAGTGGCTAGTGGGTCAAAAAATGCTGAATGAATTGACCGGGCTTTCATCGAATTTATGATCAAAGCCGTGATTCGATGTTTCAGTGTATTACAATACGGGTTACAATCCCAATTTGCTAGCTTATGCGCTTATTTTTTCAATATAAATTATTTTTTGTCAGTTTTGCTTTTCCCCTATTGTTGGATGATAACCGCTTCCGCGTATGCCACTGCTGTTTAAAGTGTAAAACAAAAACGCAATAAATACTATTCTAAAATTGTATATGTTACTTATTGTTTCACAATTTATAAATGTATAGTTACATTATGTTCACAAAAATGCATGACAAAATATAATTCTGTTTTTGCAATTCGAACACGAAATTCTTACTGTATACTGTCTCGTTCTTTCCAATAAGGCACGTGCCAATAGGTAAGATGAATAATGCTAATTGATTATCAAAATGACAAATTGTTTCTTTTATTTAAAATGAATCAATACTTATTTTAAAAATATTTAATTTAGCATACATAGTTATATTATAATTTTGCAAAACGAATGGTAAAATTAGACTAAAACAACGCTCTAAAATTATCCAAATTGACGAGCTCTAAGTTTTTTCCATGCGTGGGTCTACTATAATGATACTCAATGATTTTTTTACATATATCACAATTAATATCTTATTAAGTATGATCATGATTCGTATAAATGTTATAGGCCAAGGTTTAAGTGGGTTACCCGGAAGTGATTGGTTAACACGCGTTTTCCTATTGGGACCGAATTACCGTGGGGCGAATTGTCGTGAGACCGAAGCGACGGGGACCGAATTGATATGAGTCCGAATTCGCATGGGCCGAATTGGTTTTGGGACCGAATCGACCCGCCTTGACAGTGTTGACCAAAATTAATGCACCCATTTATAACGCCCAACTGACACCAATTTTATGAGGTCAGAACGACTTCTATAATTAGAACTTAATACTCTGTTCTAACTTCAAGTGGGTGAGCTTGGTACTTGACGGTTGTAATTGTAAATTGAAGAGCTTATTCTTGTATTGTTTCTATAATAGTAAAACGATTATAGTAGCCGTAAAAATCCTTTTTCCTTGACGCGATCACGCACGGGCCCGACCAAGCTGTAAAGCTTTTTCAAGGGTAGGCTAACAGGTGTTTCTTTGAAATTGGATCAAGGAAGTTTAATGACGGTATAGGCAAAAAACTTTTCATAACGCGCCGGAATCAGTCAGTCACGTCCGTCAGTCAGCCAGTCAGTTACACGGATTTGCTAATACTGGATGGTGCTCCCGACCAGCAAAAATAAGCTGGCACTAAGCTGCAGATAGAGCGAAGAAACACCGGACTACGGTTTAATACCAGACCCTTCTCGAAACTATCCTCGACGTGTTGAGTTAAGTTAAGTTGAGTACTTGTCTTGTTGTTGATTTACCTGGCAGGCAACTGCGTGTTCGGCTTTGAGGTATTCGTCTTTATTACAGGTGCGATACGGTGAGCAGGAGGAGATTTTTAAGATAGCTTGTAGGTAGGTTGAGGAGTTATAATTGGTCTATAGTTCTTGCGATTAGGTGGATCTTGGGCCTCTTGGCCAACGTGGCGGCCACTCTTTTATGAGTGCAAAACATAATGGTCTTCCTCCAGATAGTGGGAACCGTGGAAAGAAGGCGTTAATTGCTATTACAGCTGAAGAAGCCCACTCCTTGTTAGCTTAAGTGGGCCCGACCGAAGTTTTTCAGCTGTCAGTGAATAGCAATGACAACTATGCGTTGTCACATGTTTAAAAAATTATTTAAAAGGGGATTCACCTCAGAAATAAATTGCGATTTTAGAACCAATGAGGTCCTAATAAAGGGTTCTGAAAACGATAAAACGGTTCTTAAAGAATCATGGCGTTCCTCACAGAATAAAGGAATTTTGAGTTCTAGGGCCTTTTGAGGAGAAATAATTCCATATGGAAATCGGGTTCAAACCAGTCAACTTTTGTCGGAAAGTGTAATATCAAACAAAAATTATCAATGTCCCTTTTTAACTTTTTCAACTTGCAGAAACGCTATGAACGGGTTGTCAGTTGTTCAAAATGTTAGTGGAAATTGTTAGTAGTAAGGCTTAGGCTTTAGAATCACTATGTCACGCGACACATCATAGAAAACTCAGGACACAGCAGAAGGCTTGGTAAATACAACATCTCTCAAGAGGGCTGTCTGTGTAAGATTGAAACTCGGTATTCAATTGATTTCTAAGTAATGAATTTAAACGCATGAGAAGAAAATGGGGCTTAAATTGAGACTGTAATCAAACCTAATCTACGTGCATTACTACCTAAGTAATTGTATTAAAACCATAAGCCAGTCAGGGTGTGTAATTATGAATGCAATCAAAGCGGCGTGGGTTTGGTAATACAACTGTGAGTGTCCGATTCAATATCCTCCTCAAGACTATATTGAAGTGCCGTATATAAATGAATATAAATTAAAAGCTTCTTCAAAACAAGATTGAAAACATAACGTCAAAATGAAAACAAATATTCGGTCGCCGCTTTGCCTTTGTTGAATAGCACATTTTAATGCCACTTATATTATGTCGAAGTCCCCGTTTGTGTAATACTAATATTAAAGCTTGGCGTTTTATTGTAATATTATTACAAATGCTTCATGATTGTTTGAAAGTTAATAAAGAAGTTGTTACGAATGGTCGTGCGCCTAAGATTCAAGTTAAAATTTATGGTTACGAATTTATATAGGTTTCGCATTTCAGGAAATATTTAAATGAGTTTAACACGATTAGATTAGATTTGAAGTGTAAACTGTACGCTTTTTCTGGGTTTAAGTAGGCGGAATCATTGGAGGCACAAACGTAATATCAGTTCGATAGGTCGAGTTAAGGTTCCGATATTGTGAGAGGATTGACCTAAATTACACATAATACTTGATCATTTGATAATCAGCAAGGGGCGGCGCCAGGGGGGTGCCAGGGGGGCGGCCCCCCCTGAGATTTTCAAAATTTAGGCAAAAACAGTGGTTTTTGCGCAGAAAAGAAATTAGGAGTTTTTAACCAAACTGAGTTCATTTTTGTACGGTTTCGCCCCCCCCGATGATGTTTCGCCCCCTCCTATGATTTACCCCTGGCGCCGCCACTGTAATAGCAGATAGTTAATTGATTTCGACTATGCAGGACCGATTCGATTATTTTGGTGCTTAGTGTCATCTAAAAAGTCCAAAAGTGCTTTACGTTACACGTGTTAGAAACAATACCCTATTTATGTTTTAATACAGTGAGGTCATTTACCTGAGCAAGTTTGATAGTAATGGTGAAGAGATCGTTGTGTGGTATTCAATTTCGCAAGTTAAACGTAGCAAGGTTTGCATTCGACAGTTTGGGAATGTCATTTATGCACGAAGGGCCAAAATAATGGTCCTCAAATTGACCCTTGGTGGAATCACTACGCATGCCCTCTTACAAAAATGTGGTGTTCCTCAATCCAAACAGTGTTATTCGTTACTTGAAGAACTTTGTTACTATTCAATGAAATATATACAAAACACACTGACCCGAAAGTATTGCATGTGAAGAGGAGGGAAGAAAACGAAGATCATAATCACAAAATGATTTCAAAATTTATACCATGCATTAAGGTATGAATGACCATGTTTTTTCTACAGATGTTATTCCTCATATAATCTCATTTCCGGTCCATACAACTACTTCAGATTTTCGTCACCTAACATTTACCGTTAGACCTGACAAACCCGTTCGTAACAATTCATGTAGCAAACTATTTTGCTCCATTGTGACGTTCCGGTGCATGTATTCACTTGGAGTACAATCGGCAAGTTCAACCGTTTTATCACTCAGACCATCTCTTTACTCGTCATCTATCGGAAACAGCACATTTCAAATCAAACGTTTTTCGACCTCTTGGATTCTGGAGAATAGCAGCTGTGTGAAATCATAACTACTTTGACAATAATTACGGAATGTTTGTCAGAACGTTCTGTTACAATTTTAAAAAACCATTTTTTTGAATGTAAATGTTTTCCTACATGTTGCGATACTTTTGGCCAGTTTGTGTATTTGCAGGCTATTTTACAACAGTGTTCTTTGAAGGGTTGAGAGTCTAATTGAGGGGTAAATATGCAATACAGAAAACGCAGGGCTTTAACTGGAATTCTTGGAATGAAATATGTATATCAACTTTGTGGCACCGTTGTGGTACAAAGTTCATGAATGAATGCATTAAGGTACGTATACAAGAACACCCAGAGTAGGGCCAAGGCGTTTTAAAAAAAAAAAAACTGGAATGTCAAGCCAATCCTCCTGTGAAGCAGGGTGGGAACCAGGGTTGGGCAAAAAGAGGTATTAACAGATAGTTTTGCGGATCAAATAAGCAATAAAATTAAGAAGTTAAATGTTTTTACAATTCGTTTTGAAAGGACATAGGGTTGAATCGCTTGCAAGCAACATCATGTCTTGCTTGCGTATTGACAATTCCAGCAATTGTAATAAAACTGCAGCTGTGGCGAAATTCTACTAAAGATGTAATATCCAGGTGTATATCTGGGGAAAATAAATTCGTCAAAAGATATTTGAATTACAGAGTGTGCCAAACAATGTAACATTTCAACGGGCAGGAAATTCATATTTTGAAAGGTAAAGAAAGGCTCTACTAAAAATGGGACTTGCCGTGTGTTTATCTGGTTCTTGTTAGCTATATATTAAAACTTTCGTCCAATTCCGCCCCAATTCGGACGATTTAAAGCTAAAAGGAAAATTACGATAATCAGTCAAATTCACACTGGCCACTCTCTGTGTTGGGAATTTGTTCAGGGTAATGAGCTGGGAAAGCGACCGAAACCCCTCGGCGATTGACAAGGCCAGTTTTTCAGTAGGCCCCCACCTTGGAAGATCATTGCAGTATTCATTCCTGTGGGGCTGGGTCATCTTACGTAAGGCGGGTAAAAGGTGAAGTCAAGTAATATTGTTTTTATCCTTCTGCTCATAATTGGATTTCTTTGGAGTGCCCGTCTTATGTGGTTGATGGGTACTGAATTTGTGAATCTTCT
>JAMKCH010046038.1:0-11086 GCA_023653785.1 Ophioderma brevispina | reverse complement strand
AATTCTTTCAAGATGAAAACTTTATATACTTAAATCAGGCCATCCTCCTAACAGTCAGAATAACGTCAACTTACCAAAGGAGAGTCTTCATACACTATGACACCATCTTGTACATTAGGCTGCAGAGTTAAAGTCTGTAAGGTTGTATTCTGTAGGTTAAAAATAAGATGAAAATAACCAAGTGGTTTCTCAATTTGACATTACAAAATGGTGCAGCTAACACAACTCACCTATAGTGCATTAGGGTATATCATGAGCAAAATCTACTACTACTACTAAACAAAGTTTAAATCGGTTTTATCCCCGCTAAAAGGGGGTGGGCCGGATTCACTTTACATTTGCAGCAACCGCCCTTACTCATTTCTTTCCACTTCACCCGATTTCATGCATCCTCCATCCTAACCCAACCCCTATCTACCTCTCCTCCTCCACTGTTTTTTCTTTTTCCATGTCTTCTTTGGACGTCCCCGCCTCCTCAAACCGCTCACCTCGAACTCAAAAAGCCCTTCTTAACACATGCTCTCATCCTTCCTCACCACATGCCCATACCAACGTACACTATTCGCTTCGCCAACGGGTCCAACCGGCCTCTTCCAAACCCAACATCGCATCAAGTCCTCAGCTTCATCCTGTCCATCAACACTTCACAACACCACACATCGCTATCATAATTGCTCTCTCTGTCCTCAAATTCCCATCTCATTTTCACTTAGACACCACGTCTCACTCCCATACAAGCATCAGGATCTCACACAACTCTTATAACCATTCCTTTCACTTTCGAAGGATATCTTTTCCCATGGCAACAACTCCCCACATCCCTAAAACTTCAACCACCCATACGCACTCTCGCTGTCACAGCCACCCCAAATCCCCACCACCCCCCACGACCTTATACCCTAGGTTATGTGGAACTCCTCACTGTGACTCCACCCATACACACTTTTACTCCTGTTCCCCATCCCTCCAGCTACTTCTCACATCTTCTACACAACAAAATCTCTTGCCAAAACTAGGGGTCACTATCTTCATCTATGTGCATCTCCCATGGGATCCATTTCCAACATTTTCTCACAACACAATGAATTTGCTTTTACTCTCTTCCACATACCCCACATGGGTCTACCTTACTCGTTACCACCTCCCTCTCCGCCCCACTCACCAGAACTTTTGTCTTTCCAACGGTTTAACTCAAGCCCTTACTCTCGAAGCCTTCTTCCATTGCCAAAAACTTCTCTCGTACCTCACTGTCTCCACTCATAAAAACAAGTCACCGCATACAACAATCTCACTCAGCAAACTTCTTGTGCACTGCTATGTGGACCGTACATCAATCCACATTGCAAAAATCAATGGCGAAATACAGAAACCTTGATGCACCCACCCAGGCGCCACCCCTCAAAAAACAACCTTCACCGCAAACTCCTCGGACAAATAATACCCCACTCGTTTGGGCTATTCATACAAAAAACTAATCACGGCTCTAAAACCACTACTTAGGGTATCTCTTCTTCCCACATCGCCCACTCCATCACGTTCCTAGGTTACCCTATCAAATGCCCTTCCTCAAAGTCTACAAAACACATATTACAGCTTCTTCCCTTTATAGATCGGGATTACTCTTGCAACTTCTTAAATAAAACCACTGCATCTAGAGTTCCCTTCCCTGGAATAAACCAACAGTGCATTCTCATCCACTGCCACTATCTTCCGAATCCTATTCTCCAGAAACACCTTACACAATCTTCATGCATGCTCTAACAACACTTAACAATCCCTATATGCACCCAACAACCTCATGCATCCCCTTTCCCTTTAAAATTGAATTACCAAACTCCACGCACACTTCCACGGATCCCTCCCCACTCCATCTAACACTCTATGACACAACTCCATCAATTCCACACCAAGACTCAGTCCAGCAAACTATAAAATCCCGATGATTTCTATTTCGACAACAACGGTAGAAATGGCAATGTTCGTCTTACAATTTTGTTGAATGTTGCTTCATACAAGTTTTACCATATAATTTTTAAGAAGATTGTCTGGTTTATTCGTAGATTCAGCAGGGAACACTCTTATTTATGCCTAAACCACAGACAAACTACAATACATTACAGTGTGGATGACATGTATTTACCCGACACATACCTATGTAGTTGTAGATACTGCCTTGGTTTATTTAGTAGATGTCAAATCAATGTTTTCCAATTTGACATATAAAAAATGGTGTAGCTAAACACACTCACCTCGTACAATTTAGTTTATTTGAATAAAATACAAAAACTCGGAATCTCAATCAACCACTTAAATAGTGGAACGTCGATCTTCTGTTTACAACTTCTCCTGAATGTTGCTTAGTAGCAGTTTACCAGATGATTTTTTAGAAAATTGTTTTGGGTTTTCATTTAGTAGACACAGGAATCTATCTGCTAACTTCTAAACCACAGACAAAAAACTAACTACAGTACATGTGATATGTTAAACCCTACCACATTAACTTATGTACGTGTAGAAATTGCCTGTCTAATACTATATAGATGTAAAATCAGTAAGTGTTTCTACTAATTGGACATTAAAAATGTCGACCTTCTGTGTATATACAATTTTGGTGAATGATTGTGTGAACAAGTTTACAAAGTGATGTATTCAGAAGATGGTCGTGGTTTATTAGTAGATTGTTGGAATCACTCGTTAGTCGTGCTAAGATGTGCCAATCAACTCCTTATCGTGCCTAATCCATAGCCAACTACACTACAGTGCAGTGAGTATATGACCCTACACATACCTATGTAGTTGTAGATATTGCTTGGTTTATGAGTAGATGTAGGAATCTATCTGCTAACTTATTCTTGCCTACCCCTGGTTGCTATTAAAGTAGGTCTCACCAAGAGCAAAATCCTTTTCAACATGTTCCATTGATGGCTAAAATGCTGTAAGGAAAAGTAAAAGGATTAATTATTATAAATGTAATAATGAGTTAGTACAGTCACAAGCATTTTGAAGTCTCTTTATTCCAAAACCAGAATAAAACAAAAATGTATACCGAGACACAGTTTGACACGTGATTTGGATTATTTAATTCACTTAGTAATTTAATGAAATTTTCATTCATTGCGGGCAATATGATTTTCCGTAAAAATAGAGTACACCTATTTCTGGTGGAAATGGGGCATCAGAGGGGTATATCAATACAAATCATGAACTCTAAGGAAAAATTCCCACACTGGATTTTTCTGATTTTTGCAAATTATAGCTCTTGGAACTCCCTACTTATATCAGTTGTCAAAATTGTGTTGCCAAACAGCTTTAAATTGTTTCTAAAATAAAAGAGACAATTTTGATATGGGGTCAAACAACTGTGCATGAAAATAGGGGAGGAATAAAAAATGATGCAATGTGTAAAGCTTCATTTCTAGGTAATCAATGCAGAGGCATGCATTCCAGGGAGGTGTATTATGTAGGATTACATAAAGTACAGGATTGGGAAGCAACACTTCTAGAAGATAACAGATGTTCTGATGAATCCTATGAGTAACAGAGTGTGCCCAAAAAAGATGCAACATTCAATAATAGATACTAGAAGACCCACCTTTTCTCTCCTTCTCCAGATGGCTTCTTGAATCCATCTGGCCTTTTTTAATTATCATCATTTTCCTTTATGATATGCTACATTCCTCCAGTTAATGAGATGGTTCTCTTTGGCGACATAATCTGCTATTGCCAATTTATGGCCTTTTTTGTTTTTTAGACCACAGGAAGAACTTGACGAATGCAGACGAGGGGGCGTACCGAGGAGCGAAATGTCACTACTTAAAAAAGTAATTTGGATTTTTTAAAAAAGAACTTTGAAATCATGATATAATGCTATTTATAGAACAATTTCTTAGCTACATAAAACGTTTTTCCTCGATCATTCGGACAATTTTTACAGGCATGTCAAGTTCACATTCTCCTGTTAGGAAGGCCTTTCAGGGTAATGAGCACGGTGAAAGCTTTGGAAACCTATTGGTATGGTGTACAGACATTGAAGTTCAGCCTCAATTCCAAATATGACCTTTTCGTCAAACCCTATGATGATGTCATGATCGCTACTATCGTCTTACCTGAGGGTTTTCATAGAATAGTGTCTCCGGTACCATCATACCATTGTCAGGGTTGTACCAGCCATGGCAGTGTGGCTATTCGCAGCATGCGCATCCGTCCTTCCCTTAGATACAAACACATACACTTACTTGTGATAAGAGACTGAACGAGCTGTGTTAAGGATCCTTGATACATATCGACCACAATATTCAGGTCAGGTCAGGTTTAACCTGAGGGCATGCTCCAGTACTACCTGTCCCAAGGCCGGTTGTTCGGCAGCTAAAAAACTGTCACCCCATCATGTTTTTCCTAAGGAAATCCGATAGGAGTGTAGCTGGTTACTCTGGTAGAACTAAAAGAAGATCTACCTACAAAGCATCGGCTCTGGAGAACCTAAATGAACGGTCATTCCAGCACAATGACATCGGGAAGGGCATCTGGTCGATTATCTTCAATTCACGTAAACCTCACACAGCAGTATTGCTGTAAATATTAGAGGTGAATTCGCACCCCCTTTAGTGGTGACAAAACTGGCTTTAAAACTTTGGTCTTTATATACTACGACTAAACTGTTATTTGCTCAATCAACAGCATCACATTTGTTTCAATCTTTGCATCAACCTTAACCTACCACAGAGGTAGACATTATAAAGCAGGCATGTCATTTTTATTCCATATTAGTGCCTCTCAGGAACCTGGTGCCTTTCCTTGCTTGTCAGAAACAGGCCCCCACAGATCCCCATATTCCTTTCAGTACCTGTCAGGAAGAAGCCCCCTCCCCAAGTTGCCTTTCCACACCTCTGGTGAAGTTAAGGACAAGACAAAATGAGCATATATTGCCTTTCTGTCATCCCCTCTGGGAAGAGACCCCTCTGAATCCAAGCTGCCTTTCTATGCCTCTCAAAAAGTGAAACTTAGGGAGATAAAAATAGTTATAACTAAAAAAATTTAGTTATTTGGTTTTTTCTTGCATATGGTTACCTGTGGAAAACTTTCTTGTTTAAGTCAGCAGAGAGTTCTTTCCCAGATTTTTGATTTTATTCACTTCTATATTCAAGTAACAATCTCCTAAAGTTAGTTGTAGTTGTACCAAAGTTTTAAATCCGGTTTTGTCCCCGTTAACGAGGGTGGCCGGATACACCTCACTCAGCAATACTGCTGTGTGAGGATTTATTGGAGCAAAAGATAATTGACCGGATGCCCTTCCTGACATCAATCCACAGTTTTCGGCGGTGGGCCTAGCCTTTCAGCATGTGCTGGATGGCCGCCATTAGTTCTCCAGAGCTGACCCCCTGGTAGGTAGATCTTCTTTTTCATTCTACCAGGGTAACCAGCTACCCTCCTCATCAGATCAAAAACCCGATGGGGGTGCCGGTTTAGCCGCCGACAACTCGGCCCTGGGACAGGTAGTACTGGTTACCAGGATACCAGTAGCAGGTCCTCAAAGGAAACCTGACCTGACCTGACCTAAAGCTTTCTCCAAATTAGCAACATATTTTGCATCATATAAGAGCGTACATTTCCTATTTTGACACTCTCAATATATGGTGCGTAATTAAGATGGCCCCACAACCGTGGTTAATCACATTTTATTGGAAATATGCAAATCAGCTCATTAATATTAATAACCTGTGCAAAAAGTAAATAACACAAGCCCTCATCATGTTCT
The DNA here is from genome assembly GCA_023653785.1 of Ophioderma brevispina. Classification (NCBI taxonomy): domain Eukaryota; kingdom Metazoa; phylum Echinodermata; class Ophiuroidea; order Amphilepidida; family Ophiodermatidae; genus Ophioderma; species Ophioderma brevispina. Next base: position 5,331 of record JAMKCH010046038.1, on the reverse strand, counting down.
ATCACCGTGCCACGTTAGAAATTCATTGTCTAATTGGTTTAGTCTGTAGAGTGGATTAAAGAATTTTCTTGAAAAAATTAGAAAATATGCAAATAAGCTCAATATTCATAACCTGTCCAAAAAGTATACATACAGCACATGACCTCATCATGTTCTATCACTGTGCCACATTTGAGGTTCATTGACTAATCGGTTTATTCTGTAGCGTGGACCAATTAATTTTATTGGCCGGCCGGCCGGCTGGCCGGGCGGGCGGGTGGGCGGGCGGGCGGGCGGGCAGGCAGGCAGGCAGGCAGGCATAATCACATAAGCCCTCCAGAACATGTGTTGTGGGGGTCAAAAATCTCCTTTTTAAAGATGGAGGAAAATCTTAAAATTTGTTAATCTAAAAATTATGCACAAATGATCTGCAAGTGTTAATTCCCATTTACAGAAAAATCAACTTCTTTATTAAGATAAGATAATCGATGAACACGTTAGATAATATTTGCTCACAATATTTCAAAAGATGCTGGTGCCTTCGCTCAAGAATAAAACCCGATTTACTCACATGTAAGTGCTTGCTCTAATTCTGTTGCAGCATCTTGTGATGGGTCAACCCTGGGGTGTATTTCATTATCAGTCAATACTTTATCTAATGCCTGATAAGCAAGCTGAGGTAGAAACCTGCAAATATGTGAGCAAACATTTCTTCATTTTATTATATGTCAGAGATGTAAGAGAACCATTTTTCAAAATATTAAACATTTGATATGAAAAGGTGAAGGGTCTTCTTTGTCTTTCTTTGTTTTGTTTTGTTGAGTGAAAAGAATAAACATGGTCTATCTTGTCGTACTTGAATGGATTCAGCAACAATCCCCGGTGGTGAAGATCATCAGAAATTAAAGGTGCAATGAGAGATTTTGAGTCATCCATGTAAGGTGCCATATGTAGTGATTTCATATAGATTAGACACTCAAAAGCTTTCTTACCTTGTATTTTGGTAAAGAAATGTCTCAAAAGTGAAAACAAAATGTGATTTTTATATGCTTATATTTCAATATAAAACACAGGCTGAATTTCCTATTTTCTCCTATAGGAAATTAGAAATTTCACCATTTTTGTACCAAAGAAACAGTTCTCAGCTTAATTTCTTTCAGATGGGGGTGTTTTTGATAGAAAGCTTTACAACAGTGCAAAAATCAGAATTTTTTTACATTTTTTTAGGAACACCTGTTAGGTGAAATCTCTTGTTGCACCTTTAAATCTATGCCCATGGCTAAAATTTAACACTAGCACAACTCCCATTTCCAGTTGTTAAAGGTCCATGGCCCAATTGCTAGTAGCCTAGTCCCCAGAACAACCAGATTTTACTAGAAGTGGTCGAAATTTTGGCGTCAGAAGAAAGTTATTTTTCTCATTTATCGTGTGAAATCTTAGGGCTAAAGGATGTTTGGTTTGAAGATTATGAGCGAAAAATGTGCCACCATTTTTGGTGACCCATATTAATTTTACAAAAGGACTCTATGGGGTTACAAAATCACAGTTTTAGTTCTCACATCCAATGAAGCGAAATATTGGCGCAAGACTTTACAGTGGGGGTTTTTGGTGAAGGCCATTCTCTCATGTGCCAATTTTTGTCGACCAATATTAATTTTACAAAGTACTCTATGGGTTTTAATAAAATCACAGTTTTAGTTCTCACATCAAAATGAATCGAAATATTGGCGCAAGAACTTTCCAGTGGGGGTTTTTGGATGAAGGCCATTCTTTCACGATGAAAACTTTATATGCTTAAATCGGGCCATCCCCTTTAATGTGTCGGCCAAGTGGATGATGCTGGCGGGCAAGTTGTAAGTCGATGGTAAAACACAGGGACTAGTCAAAGCTAGCCTGGTGGGTAAGTTCTTGAAACAATTAACTTCAATGCCTGCTCTAAGGGAACAAACCAGACAGAGCTCACTGTATCTAGCCCTAATTAGTATCACCAGGCTGCACTAAACTAGAGCTGGGAGTTACTGTGTAATTTCCTATCCGTTTAACATACATCATTATTTTTTGTCGTTCGTTTTACACGGTCATAACGCCTGCCGAATTTGGCGCTTCCACGCAGATGCAATTTTAGCGCCATAATCGTTCGTTATCAGGTTACCCGGCTCTACGTTATGTTTTAATCCAAAATAAATCATGTAAATATCCCAAAGCCCAACAACGAAAAACGAAATTACTAAGGGAGCCTCCATATTTTTCCCCCCTTTTTTTTTTAGATACCTCTCTGTATTGAAGCACCATTTAATTGGGTAATGACTGTAATGCTCACAAGGTCATGACAAAAAATGTTGTTTTCGCTCAAATCAACGCGATTTTCACCCGGGGATTTTGTTAATAAAAAATCAGTGGGAAATGAATACACACCATGCGAGTATAATCCAAAGTTTATTGGCCATACACTTTCGTGAATGAACATTGCAGACCACTTCCTACCAACATTGTACTTGATGTAGTCGGTGCACAGTGTATATGCCGAAGTCATACACTTGCATGTACAAGAACTTGGTAAGCTTTGGGATTGTCCCTGTTTCCGTAAAAGTAGGAAGCCATTTCAAGAAGCAGCATTGGAACTTGGGGTTAACGGGTCTACTTTCACTGACGTCGAAAGTTAAATTTTGGTGAAATTTACTTCAGCAATTAAAATATCTAAAAAGTATTGTTTACTGACGTGTAAACGAGTAATGTTCTATATGCGCAGTGACCCTTCCGTTCATGTACACATTTAAAGTGTACACGTCCCAGCACTACACTGAACCATATCTTTTTCACTAGCAAGTTTATTCTGTTCTACTCAGGCAGAGCATCCCGGTCAATCCTATATATCATTTCTTGTTTGATATATTTGTATTTGTTGATTCAATTTGGAAAATTTGAAAAACAGCATAAATTATTGTATTCTATGGTGCTCTTTTTCGGATGCAAACATGATTATTAAGCCCAGCAAAAAGATTGTGTGTAGATCTTTAGGAACTGTAGTGAGTCATTGTTTTGGGAACTGCTAAGGCAGGGCTCGAATGTAGGCACTATCCTGACACTCCCTCTAGTTGCTAATGTGTCGAACAAGTAGATATCTGGTGGGCAGTTGGGAAGTCAATTGTACCACACAGGGACTAGCCAAATCTAGCCTTACGGGCAAGTTCTTGTAAAAATTAAGCATCAGCCGTCTGCATTTGATTATCTCAAGTAATTTAGTATCACACTCGATATCTTTAGATAAAATAAGCAAAATTTAACAGTAAGGTGGGATTGTCAGTAAATGTCTGATCACAACCATACAAACAATTTTGTACTTCCCTTAATGAGGATTCCGACCTACCGAGATAAACAGCCTTGTTAATGGCTTCATGAAGTCTTCCTCAGGGTACTGACATACGATGACCTATGCTTAACGGTTTCTTGTGGAACGAGACTGGATAAATTATGTAGCTGTAGAAAAATAAATAAAAGTAAGACATGTGGAAGTATTTACATAAAACTACTATTCTTTTTCAGATAATTTCTACATGGTTTTGAAAGTAAGCCCTGACCATGATCCCCCTTCAATATCCTTCCAACAAAAGCAACATAAATTATATTTACATAGACCGCTCCCCTTAGTAGTTAAAGAATTCGTATCTAGCAATAGATTGTTGATCTTCCGAATGAAATCATGATTACCTCAACTTCTACAGTAAGTAGCACTTCTTTTGGCTCGCATTATAACAATATTTGCTCATCTCATTGAATATTACAATAGAATACCACATCCATTGTTAAAGTCCAAGCAATAACAGCAAATATTTTTGAAGAGTGACCCCCCAATTTCAAAAAATTTTGAGATTTTTGACACGTTGCATTGGTAAACTGGTAACTAAACTATTACCTGTGAATGGTAGAGCTCGAACATGTGTATGTATCGCAAAAAAAAATAAGGATTTTTGTAATTAGGGTAATTAATATCGGAGATTCCGGCTGCTGGAAACAGCCCTCCAATATGAAAATTGCCGGGAAGGAAAATAGCGCCAGTACGTGTATTACACTATCCATTCTTGTTTCATTGGTTTGGAAAGAAAAGATGCACTTTTGAGCATTATATTCACAGGAATAGTGTACTAGACAATTACCCAACACAACTGTGCAAAACAAATCCAAATTTGAAAAAATGGGGGGGGACGCTCTTCAAAAATGTCCTGTTATTGCTTTAATTGAAACAAAAAGCTGACAACTTACCGTTGGATAGGATCTGATGAGAATTACGCGAGAATATGGGAGTGATTTTAGAAGTGGTTCTAAACTTTGTTCTGTGCTTCAGGAACCTAATAAAATGCAAAATATCATGGTGGCAGTGTAATATTTGTATAGAAGAATATGTCACCAGGTAAAAATATAAATAATCAGTACAGAATGATTTTGACGATTATTTCCAGGTATGAATTTCACTACATTGGCAAAAATATCATGTCTGCATTGTGACTGTTTCTTTCACAATTAGTCAGGGCTAAAAATGAGCGAGTATTCACCTGGAAGGAAAGTCTATCTCATGTGGTTTTTATAGATCAGAAATTTTATGAGGATAATGAATATATAGGTAAAAAGGCAGGACCGAATCCTGAGACGCATCCCAATATAGGTGGGGATTCCGGGGGTGTCAAAAAATTAAGAAAAAATCTATATTATGGTACATATTAAGACAAAGTAAGGATATCCTGACCGTGTAATGACCCAAGAATTAAGCTTATTCAGGGTATTTAAGTATATGTAGTAATGATACGAGGGTGAAATAAGTTGTAGGGGGCGTCACTAATGATTAACCCCTATTAAAGAAAACAGTGAAAATTGCTTTAAAATATACAACAAATACAATTAAATTACGAAGTACGTAAGTAAATTTGTTCAATCATAGTAGAGGTCTGGTGGAGGTGGGAGGTGGGTGGCAAAATGCAGTATTGTGGGGGGGCAAACAATGGGGAGGGGGGTTGCACTTCAATATGCGCACTTATATCGTTGCCTATAACAGGATGGTACGAAAATAGCTTTCAGTGTGGAAGGAAAGTTTATTATATGTGTTTTTCTAGATTAGAATTTTATGAGAATAAGAAATATGTTAGGTAAAAAAGGGCCGGATCCTGAACGCGATCCCTAGATAGATGGGTTAAGTCGGGTCCAAAAATAATGAAAAAAAATACTATATGTGGTACAAATGAAGCACATAAGATATACTGACCGTGTAGGGGCTAAGAATTAAGCTCATTCAGGTAATTTAAGTATATGTAATTGATGTAAGTAAATGTACGAGGGTAAATAAGTTGTAGGGGGTCATAA
>JAMKCH010046037.1:0-22350 GCA_023653785.1 Ophioderma brevispina | reverse complement strand
CCACAGACGCTGGCTTAAACCGACGGCGTTTTTACACTCGCGCACAAAGATGGCATACCTTGACGAGTGCGTAAAAGCTGCGTCAATGTTATGACATCAATGCACGGAGGTAGAGAAATGGACTATATCATGTTTCTATATAATAGTAGGCCCATAAGAATTAAGTATACTTCAAGAAACCCAAAATCACAAATAAAATCGTTTTCAATGCAGAAACCAGTCATGTTTTGTACATGCATGTCTGCGTTGGTCTTTCACATCTAATACAGTGGGCGTTGGAATTGGTAGAAGAAAATTCATATGCATTTATATGCAAATCGTCACTGATGGGTTTGTTTTGAAAAAAATAAGGGCAGTGCGAAAAGTGTATCTTTCTTTCAATTTCATTGACGCGTTTCATCACTAATGGGTTTGTTTTGAAATTGCCAGGGAGGTGCGAGAAAGATTAGCCACTCTAAGTGTCTTAGAGAGTCTGATCTTTTTCGCACATCCAGATCATTTTCAAAACAAACTAATCAACAATGAATTGCGTCAAGGTTTTTTGACACTATTTATAGAGTATAACTTTGGACATGTTGGAGTGTAGAAGTGTTTTTAATTTATTTTAAAAACAACCTCAAAATTTTGATAAATTACGTTAATTATTAATGTTAATGTAATGATTTGATACTATTGTATATGACGGATATATAAGGACCACGCCTCAGTGCATTCGACAGGATAATTGCACTTGACCGTATGGATCAGTGCAGGCAGCCCTCGACCCTTCGGGTCTCGGGCTGCCTGCACTGACCTATACGGTTGCGTGCGATTATCCTGTCGAATGCACTAGGTTAGGTCCTTATCCTTATCATAAAACACAATCGTTCTTCCGCGCGTTAATATCATCTGAGCCTCAAACTTCCAATCACGACTTAATCAACTCAACACCATAGCTATCCGCTATCCGTACGATCACAAAATCACCTACAGGACTCACACCGTTAAGGGGGCACAGTACCAAATAATTGCCCCATTGAAAAGCACGTACAAATGTGATTAAAGAATCTCTCTTTTCCACCAGACGTACAACCATTTTGAACATTTTCAATGCATGAATCACATGATAAGGCATGAAACTTGCATATAAGCTTCAATTCACCTTAAACATTCCGATTAACTTTTACGATAAGATCACGTGAACAGCGCCACCGATATTTTCGGCTGTCACGGAAGCCTCCTAAACGTTTCCTTACTTTCCGGGGCCTATTTTATCACATTTTTTAGTTTACCAACATCAATAATATTTGAAAAATTTACTATGGCAAAAATATAAAATTATCCAGTGGAATTTCAACTATAGTTTTAATTTCAATTGTAATGGCATATGAATGACACTCCGCGAATAGCGCGCACCCTGTTTTTTATGGATCATGCTACAAAAAGTTTGATAAAGAACGGTATAATTGCTACTTTTGATGGTGATATGTAACTTTAGAAATAACTAGCATGCAAAATACTTTTTATCTTTCAAAGACACTTTCTCTAATCAAATAAAGACAAATACATGTGAACTACGTTATCTCTGTGAACAGCGTTATCAGTACAGAAATCCAGTTGATAGCTCGTATTACATAATGTAATTCACAATAATTTAATTCACAACCATGCATCTAATTTGTATTGCCGTTGTGTAGGTACGCTATGTTTCGTGGATTATTACCTACTATGAACAAAATATTTTAAATAATGGCATAATTAAGAATATATTGTCAGTTTCATGGAGTGGTTTACGATAAATAAAACGTAATAAATAAGTAAATCTTCCCAATTTTGCTGCTCAGCTGATGAGTGTAGACATCTCCAATAAATCGCAATGGAAAAAGAAACCTGACCTGGGAATAATTTGTAAAGATACGGCTATTGAATCTACTCGATAGCGTTGTTCACGATAATTTTTCTCATATTTTGGAAGTATAGCACTAAATTTATAGTAGAAAATCGAATGGTCCAATACTATTAGTGGCAGGGGCAGCAGACCTATGACATTCTATTTGGCAAAGTGAATGGAATATATATTTCCGGAGAAACACGGATAACGTTGTTCACAAGGTTAAAACGGTCGGTAAAAAAAAAAATAATATTTTCTAAAACACAAAATGAAGTATCTGAGGCTTTCTAGGTAGTAAAATCCCAATAATATTATAGATTTGCTCCATGAATGTTCATAATTAATTGAAAAAATGATATTTGAGTTAAAAGATGGTCTTGCGGTTGCCAGATAACGTAGAGTACATCATTTTCGTGGAAAGTGGTTTGATGTTTTAAAATAATGCCATTAAAATTGAAATACATATGAAATGTTATTGACACTACGTTTGGGACATCTACTTCTTCAAGTAGTAAAATAATAACAAAGGGATAAATGATTTTGGGAGAGAATTTAATACAGCTAAAAGTACCCTACCCTGTAGGAAAACGTGATTTTGTTTTTCGGACATTTTCGCTGAAATCTCAACTGATAAGTTCGTCAAAAGTATAAAAAAAGAGTGGTGTTCTTTGGTAGGCTTCTGTCCAGGGATAATCAAAATAACAAAGCATATGTGTTGTAATGGTCTAGCTCAAAATGGTTAAAATGCTATGGCACCGAAATTTGTCATTGTTCAGATATGGCACTGTGCTTCGGGTTTTTTTTTTTTTGGGTTTTTTTTGAGAAATATTAACAACATTTATTTCCCCTTAATCGTGGGATAACTTATGTATTAATATTACTCAATTACAGTATATTGTAGCGAATATAATACTACTTACTCCAAACTCAGTCTGCGGTGACTAACCGCCAATTATGATCCCAGGAAAGTGTAATAAGGCTGAGTAAGTCGTCAGTTTTATAAACCATGCAGAGAAGGACAAGGACATCTCCGTTCTGAATCCAAGCGCATTTCCTTTCTGTAAGGACTATGGTTTGGTAGATTGTATTTAACTATTTGAGTTAAACCGTTGCGACGATTGATGATACGCCCCATTTTCGACCTCTCTTAGCAACACTTTAATACTATATATTAGGTGTACAGCAGCCAGCTAATCATGAATGCAAAGGTCATGTCGGCAGAAAGAAGCAAAGAAGCAACGATGACGCAGTGCGCACGCAGAGTATGCATAAAATTGCCAGGTATCTGGGAACTGTCGAATTGGGCTGAATACATGCCAGACAAGCTGATGAGCCTGGGGAATAACCACTCGCGTACCGTGTAACCCTATCTGTTGAAATGGATACCCTATCCCGAACTAGATCTGCCCAAAGGACATGTTATAATGAATTACCCCATAAGCGTTCCATAGAGAAGCCTGAGTACACGGTATTACAACAATAATGGTCTTAGCGGGGATGTTAGTACTTAATATGTTAATTGGAATATTGAGATCAAGGAAACCTCCTCGCATATTGAAAGCTCATATAAACCACAGTTATATGTCAGGCAATCAGCCATACTCATGCATCAACACCTTAAAAATTTTGAAATACACCTAAAGACCAAGGAGTATTAATAAAAAAACAATGAAAGGTGGAGGGAATTTCTGGGAAAAGCTGAAAATGTCAGAATTGGTGCAGAAATGGGTTCTAGAAATTATACTAAAAGTCCCCAAAACTCCTTTTGGCATTTTTTTCAGACAAATAAGGGGGAAAAGTTTGTACAGGGGTAAAATTACGAAATATTTCAATTGTCCTTAAATGTGTTCAACATTTTGTCATGTCCCCAGTTAAAAAAAGGGTATAGTTTGCCCTAATCCTATGGGATATGTAGTTTAAATAATATATGGTAAAAAAGGGCTCAAGGTCATCCGGGGGGTGGTAAATTTTCAGATGGTCGGTTCTTCTGAAAGCATTGGTCAAATTCTTCATCTGTTGACATGAACACAAATGAAGATTAACAAGGGTGATGGTCCTTACTTGCAAAATTACAGGGCAAAGTGTGATGGGGTTCTACAAGCTCTATGGGGTCACTGCTTTCTGCTTTTATATTGTATTTGAAATCCATGTAGGTTGATTTGAATGAACATTTCTGTTTTAATATGACTCGACGAGCAATTTGAATCTGGTTTCAATGAAATTGGCTCATTGAAAAATATTACCCCCAGGATGACCTTGAATGAGTTAGGTCTGTAGTACTTAAACTACCGGCGGTGTAGATAGGCAAAAACATACCTTTTATTGATCTTGGATATGACAAAAATGTGGAAACATTTAAGGACAATTATAATATTTGGTAATTTTACCCGGTACAAAATTGTCCCCTTATTTCTGAAAAAAAGCACAAAGAGGATTTTAGGGGACTTAGTAGTTATTCTAGACAATTTCTGCCCCACCAATCCTGACATTTCAGCTTGTTCCCAGAAATGTTCACGTTTTAAAAAACTAAAATTCACTTGGCCTAAATGATTATTTACTAGATATGGATAACAGCCAAACAAGTTAATGCAGTGAGCAACACGATACGGTGACTTGTTAATTGAGGGCGCCCACACCACTTAAAATAAATGCTCCATTGAAATACACGTAAAAATACCCACAGGGTCGCGCCATCTGATTTGCACCCGCGATGAAAATATTTTGAATGTTTTGCATTACATTTCCATATAGATCACAACAGAAACTTACAAAGAATATGAAATATTTGATATTAATTCTAGATAGATTTTTTAAAGGGCAACAGGGGCCCGGTTCCCCAAACTCGTGCGTAACCCTACGTGCTATACTAACTCATGCGTATGTCATACATAAAGCTTCCATAACAGTTACACAGGCTTTGGAAAAAAATGAAAGGATAGATTGCAACGAGAATTACGACTGAGGTTTCGGGGAAACGGACCCCCAGGGCCGATTAGTCGAGGGCCTATAGTTTTCACACATCGATGATCAAGTGAAGCTATACTCTTTCACTCTTTAACTACCCACCCCTTCACTGGAAACCGGTATGAAAGTAAATCAAAGTCCGGCAGGTACCATAGTCCGGGCTCCATAGACGACAACGGAATAAAGCGTGATGTGTGGTTGATGAAAATGATGTTGCGTGAAAGAGTCAACTGAATCGAGGCACTATGGTCACCATTGTTCCCGGACCGTGAGCCCGGAGGACAACCTCTGCCCACCGGTCCACAAAAGGACTGCAAAAGGACTACGACCAATCTCGATACTCAAACGGTGGTATTGGGACAACTTATCATGACCAAAAGCGTGTGATGAAACATGGTGCTGGATCATGTGCGTATGACTGCGGGTGGTCCATCCAATGGGCAAAGCTCAAAGCAATAGCCGAAGCAGGGGTAATCGCGGAGAGTGGTACGTTGTTCAAATCAATAAGGCATGCTGGGTGTAGGAGTAGCATTTTCCCAGCACGACAACAATAAGCTGGCAGGTTTTGCGTTTATGACACAGCTGCGAAAATGAACGCCAACAGTATCAGGAGAGGGTCACCTTGTCGATTGAGTTATTAGAGTCTGTGAGGTATGTACGGAGGAGAAAGAGAAGCACAATGGTGACAGATTGAGGGTTACATGTTAAAGGCTCTTTCTTTTGTCCATTGTCGCGAGCATAGAAGTATATGTTGCTTCATGGTGTTCAGCTAGTTGACGAGTGGGGGTGGTTTCAGTTCAGATTGGATGTTGAAGCGCACTAGGAGACATTCAAATACTAGCGGGGAACAATAATATGCTAACAAAGTGGGGAAAGTAGCTGGTATTGACGGACTACCAATAAACCATCATTGGCAACTGTCGCGACATGCGAATAACGTTTTACGTCTTTAATGTTAGTGGCTTCTTGGAGGGGCGAGTGCCTTGCGTAAGGTGGGCGTGAGTTCTGCGTAGGGGTAGGCATTCAGCTGGACTCGGGACAATGCAGGTCTACTTGTGAAACGGGAACTTCTCTTTGCCAGAAATAATATCTTAGGGCTGGAAAAGACGGTGAATGAACGGTTAGATTAGATACGCCCTGCAGTTTCACAAAGGTACAAATCTGACATGTGGGGGTCTGTACACGCAGGTGCATGGGATTGTATCTAATATACGCGTTCACGTCAAGTCGCGTCGCGTCACGTCACGTAAAGTTACGCCGCTTTGGATGTTTCCCCTCGTTAGGAGTTTTTGTATTATAAATTATGCTTTCTTCCTTGTAAAGACTATGATTACATGTTGGTTAGTGAATATCAAAGTTTTCCTCACAAACCGCGACGTGTGTTTTCCTGGTTTACCGGAACTTATTTTGAACACCCAAATAGCCCGCTCCCAGGAGCACGTCCACAAAAAAACAATGACGTCCATTAAAAATAACATGTAAAAATATTACACTTTTCCCTCTCTGTTTTGGCGTCCCTCGTGCTGGACAATTATGATTTCACAGGGGACGGGTGGAAAAATATTGAAACTTTGTCAAAAATATTCCTTTTCTGAGATAAATTCTTTTTATCCGGGGCCCGGCTCGAATATAAAAGTGACGGGGATGTGTGGCCGACAAATTAAACCATGAGGGTATTTCAGCCGATGAAAGTCAGGAACACAGAAGGAAAACAGGGGGTTATTGCGTGAGATTCCCAAAAAAGGAGGTAAATCAGTGAAAAGACAGGAAAAATGGGCGACGAAACACTGAAGGAATTGCATAAAATTGTATATTCTTGTAAAAATGTTAAAACAAATTCAGAAATAAAAATTGCAATAGTTTAGAGATTTCGTGGGAAAAATTCCAAACATTTAGTCAGGTCAAAAGGCGTCTTTACAGTGAATGATCATAATTGATTTGAAAAGGGGGGCCATTGGGTTGCAGCCAAAATAAAAAGGATCTTGCGTGAGAGCGCGTTGTTGAAAAAGAAGGGTCAATAGGTGGCCACACCTGCCCGTCATCTCAAGCTGATTATCAGTACGTGAGTCCACCCTCGGTCTAATATCGAGCGGGCATATTTAGGGCATACAAAAAAAGCGGCCACCAAGATTTCAGCCTACCATTTCTCCGGCGGGGGGGGGGGGGTGGGGGGGTGGTAGGGGCACTTCATATATTGAAAGTGACGGGGATGTGCGGGATGGGACTTTCAAATAGGGGCATCGGTTGAGGAACTTAAGGAAAAAAAAGGCGGTCATTTGGTGTGAGGAGGATGCCAAAAAATGGGGGTCAATCAGTGAGCCTCTCACACTTTGTGCAAATAGGGGGTGCTCTTCAGACATATGCTGAAGTCATCAGTGAAACTGAGGGCTTTCTGTGAGCATATAAAATACAAATAAGTGGGGTCAATTAGTACCATTTGAATAAAAATGTGAGGCCATCAGTGAGAGTAAAAACGGGGTCTTGTTCACTGACAGGTTTTAATAATAATAATAATATCTTTATTTAACACGGTTATAAAACATGATCAATACAATTGTTCTTCACAGTCCGTGTACAAAGTTATGAATACCAATGTTAAAATGGATATAAAAAGCAAATATATTATGAAATATTTTATTTTTTGCTGTTTTAATTAATATTACACCACAGAAATGTTTGTTAACGCCACAGGTTTAAAATAATTCCAATTGTAAACAATTGATGATAAAAAAAATTGCACTTCGAACACCTAGTGAAGCAGGCGAATTAAAAGGATATCAAAGAAAGAAAAAACACAGAACAAAAACACATCAAAAACCCAATCACACACAAAATCTCACCTACACCACACACAACAACAACAATCAAACAACACAAACACAAACAAACACACTCACACCACACAACCAGGGCACACACACCACACAAACATTCAACATACTGACAGCACACACACAAACAAAAGTTATGATACATCTTAAAAATGGTATTATAAAGCATAATATTAGCCACTAATATTGGTTTAAAAACTACATTAATTAAATTTAAAGGGCCAGCACCATTTCCGCCAACTATTTTTAGGAGTGCCCCCACCCCGGTCCAATTTTCTACCCAAATCCGAATTTTTAACATGTGTGACTATCGTGATTACTCTAATTATTAGAATATAACGTTCTCACTGGAAAAACAATCACCATGGTCGTCAAATTGCGGGAACATGAGGACATCAGTCCACCCCTCTCCCACTTTTGAACAGGGTGTGGATAGTACATGTCATGATTGTGGTATAAATTTCATACATGACGCCAGCAAATGAATGGATATGAACCACCGATCTCAAGCTGCAGATTTCAATGGTTAGTAATGGCGTTTCAATATTAGTCAATTTGTGGGTGAATCCCAACCAATTCCTGCCAATTGTATCACTGTGAGCGTCCACTTCCGTTTCTGGAATATTGATTTTCGCCGTTTAGAAGGAATAGTTTTTACTTTTTTTCAAATACCTAATTCTCCGTGGCATCATTAATGATTCGAAAAAATGAACTTTATTAGTTATCATGATCAGGCGCGGATCCAGGGAGGGGCGGAGCGGAGGGGGCGCCGCCTCCCGTTAATTCTGCAAAATCTTGCAAAAAACAGCCTATTTTGGAAGCTTTTGGACAAGTTTCAGGCTTTCAGCCCACCGGTAATTTTGACGTGTCCAAATCCTGGATCCGCCACTCGATGGTTACGATAATGTTTTTCAACTTGGCGTGTAACCTTTAACTTAATATGAGTAATGGGTTCCACGGCGCTCAAGGTGGTGTTGCATGTGGTGCGGGAAATATTGCTCGGCAATTTTCCCAGGGGGTAAGCTCTATGTCACAGACTGCGAAGAGACATTAAATGGTAATGCCTTGAGGGTGGAGCTCGTCCCAGTTAGGGCGCAACCCATTTGACTTCAAAAGGGCTGGGGGGGGGCAGAAGTCGAGTCGGGGTAATTTTTGAAAAATTATTGTGGTTATTTTTCTTGCCAAAAGTATAATTTGATCGGGAGATTTTGAAGCTTGCGCCATTTTTATGGTTTTTTCATGTTAGGAAAGAGGGGAAGGAAAGAAACTTTGTTTTCTGCTCTATTTTAGGTGATTTGGTTTATTTTTCAAATTTCAAACCTCCCCCCTCTTTCAATTAAATGGTTGTGTCCCTCCTCTTTCGAATTAAAGGGTTTGTGTCCCAGTGTTCAAAATATGGTCACTAATCCTCTTTAAAATAAGTCCTTACACAGTAACCAACTTTAACGAGGAGTTGAGTACAAACTTGTTTTATTTGCAAGACTGATTTTTTATGGTGGTGAAAACACTAGTCCAGCTGCAATTTTTTAAAACTTGATATTTTTGCCCACATGCTTTTCTTCCGGGGGGGACCAGCGGAGGAGGAAGAAGACCACTTACCATTAGTACTCCGCAACGACGACCCCGTAACGCGACGCGAGCGACGGGACGCTATATTAGATACAAACAAAAAAAAAAGCCGTGCATGAGACTAGCAAAATCCGAGGGACGTTCGCGATCCTGCCAAGATGTCGGATTGAAGCTTGGAAGCGACTAACAATGGACAAATATGTAGAGACCTGGGGCTTTGTCGACCAATTCACCGCAACAGAGCTTTCTATTATTATTTATTTATTAAAACTTCTTTTGCCTGTGTAACAAAACTCAGTGGTAACACTGTTTTCCAGTTTGGCTCCAGGGGGTCAAAAGTAATACATCAAAAGTAAATTACAGAAATAAATTAACCAAAAAAGTCATACTAATTAACCAAAAAGTAAGAAGACATACATATAAAAAAAAAAATTAAGACGAGACCGGCGAGGAGAAAATAAAAAATATAAACCAAATCTCAAAAAATATTATATTGCAATACAAACATTAAGTGGCGTAATTTACTTTATAGTGGAGGGGCCTATGTAAAAATTTGGTGAAGTCATGTACTTGTTGGCATGGAAACACTATAAACGTATATCCGGGGTCTGATATTCAGAAAAAAAAAAGATGTTGCACGTTTTTCCGTTGACCTTTGTAACCTGGAAGAAGGTCAAAGGTCCAAAATGGTCATACATCGTCCAAAGTATATCGACCTTGGGGGGGATACCATAAAATGGGTCACAAATTCCAAGAAAAAAATTGATATGATATTTATTTTGTTATTTGCAAAAAACCTAATCAGAGACAAAATTGCATAAAATGCAGAGCAAATAGTTGGCTCAGTTTTCACAATACATTCAGCTATAAACACTCTTCGTGAATGTAGAATAAACCCTACGTACACATCCCCCCAAAATTTCTGCCATAATAATACCCATGGGTTAAGTAAAGCAAAACCAAGAAATGGAAGGAGTCGTCGTTATTACCGTGATATAACCACGATTGCACTTCAGAGACAAAAGTTAATATATTAATTGTTATCATAGTCTCAATCACATGTATGATGTTTAATTATTCCATCCGAGACCTGAACTCTGGTAAGCAAGATAAGTATAGAGTCACCCTCATGCCCCCGTGGGGGGGGGGGGGGGGGGGTCCTACCGTTTGGTTTGGGTAGGAGTGACCTCCGAGAGGTCCGGAATAGGACCCATATAGCTATATCATGTGTGCCAAAAAACGGACTGGTAGCTATAGCAGACATGCAATGTTTGCGGCCAAAATTTTTTTTTAATTAAACCCAAGAAATTTTCCCCTTTTCCTAATTTGTTTACCATTTTTAAGCACATTGGACCATTTTGACTTCAGATGAGGAAAAATTCGACTCATTTTCCTAAATGTTTAGAAAAAAAAATTTGGCTTCTAATGGAGAAATTGGACTAATTCTCAAACAAATTGAGGAAAAATTTGAAAAACGAACCATGCCATATACTTAAATTGGCATGGAAAAAGCGGCCCGGTCATTGATTATACAAGAAGGCTGAAAAATGCTGATGTATGTAACAAGTCCCCCTGTATGGTCATTTGCGGTTTGGAGAACCCCCCACCCCCCCCCATAAATCGTTTCATTATTTTCCTGGTCTTAGTGTATAGAGTGTATGCAGTAAACCAGCCAAGATAATATAACCACTTGGGCATGCCATACTGGAGGCCAAACATCCACTTGCAAGAGGTATAGATTTCACAATTATCATGTGTTTATATAAAGGGTTCTGGAGAAAACTGTTAAGATTTGTGGGTTCATTCATTACGGTAGGACGTTGTATTGCTAGACCAAAAAATGGTTTGATTGTCCATAGATGACTTTTTAGAGTTCGGTTTCGGTCGGTCGGAAAAAACGTTTTTTTTTTTCCTTTTTTTTTAAATGTCAATAGCAAAAAACTATTGGAAACATGTTTGTTTGTATTAAATAAGTAATCAAACAACTAAAAATCAGTTAATTCTACTCAAAAATGCATCTTTTTTGTACATATGAAACCCAAACTAACATGCCTACTAAGAAAACTGTTTAAACATCATCTTTTTACATTTCAGAAAGTTAAAATTGAAAAAAAAATATAGGAATTTTCAAAATTAGGTTCCGTTTTTGCCAGTAAAAGAAAACAAAATCTTTTCCTGATTTCCAAAATAGGGTCGGTTGGCTGAGAACATCAAACAATTTTTTTTGGCCTTAGCTTCTCTAAGGATATGCACATCTATATGCTGACATTTTCATATTTTGTGTCTAGAATTGTGCAATGTTTGCATTTTTAGCTGAGAAGATGTTTCCATTTTTTTTAAAGATCAGAGAAAGTCTTTTTTTTGTTTTGATGCCAAAAGACCACGGACGGGGAACCAATTAAAAAATTAAATAGTCACAAAGTGATGATCTACTTGTTAGAGAAACCTAAGTCAAAATCATACACTAAGCGTTTGATTTATTAGAATGTGGCACGGCTGATTATCTTGAGATCCGCACCGGGGCCGCCGTCACACCCCCACACAACCCACACACACCCCTTAAAATGGTCCCAAGTGTAGAGAAGTTTGACAGAAAGGTCCACATTTTAGTGATGAAATGCTCAAAAAGGCCATTTTTTTAGGGTTAGTCTCTGCTTTTTACCAAAAAGTCCCCATTTTCCAAGTCCTGCGCCTCCTAAACAAGGAGTTTAAAAGTCGCGTAAACAATTTAAAGTAATTTTTATAGGTCTAAAAGCCCCCTACCAAGTATGGTAAGTGTAAACTCATACCCAATAATAGTATTGGCAATTTTGACCCCTAAGTAAAAAATAAAAAAAACAAGTAAAATTTGTTTCTTTGTATATTAATAGCTCATTTACAACAGAATGAGGCCGATCATACAAACTCCAAAATTTCCAAACCGTACCCGAATGTAAGTTCAAGTGTGAAAAAGTACACCTTTTTTCCAGATTCCCTTGTTTTGGCTACCTTTTCACTTTACGTATGTATCATGCACAATCTTGAAAAAAATACCCCTTTTACGTGTTTTTCTTTGTTCGTGCATTGAATCCCCTTATCATGCCCATGCCCCCCCCCCCGCTCTGGATGGAAGGAATATTAAAACATCACATACCAGGGCCGGCGGAAGCAAATTGAAAGGGTGGCGGCGAGCTAAATAGTGTCCGTGTAAGCATGAGCGATTCTATGAGATTTGGCCCAAACTGGATTCTCCAGACCACAATGTTTACCCTCTGCGCGAAGCGCGAACCCTTACAATTGTTTCACTTTCTAACATACTTTTCCACTGATTCCCCATCCAAATTTGATATAAACAATTTGAATAGTCCTTATAAGTATGATCAACGGGTTGAAAAAGTAAAACCTAGTTTAGGTGGTTAAGTTTTTGTTTGAAGTAAAGTGTCATGTAGAGTGTCGATATGAAGCTGTCGGGGTGGGGTGGCGGGGGGGGTTCCCCTCCCGCGCAAAGCTAGGAACCCTGCAATATTCACTTTCCAAAACACATTTTCCCATGCACATTATGATTAGAAACACTTGAAATTTGTAGTGTTCACTTGAAGTAGGCCTAGCTACAGTTCCCTGCAATGGTATTGATTATAGCTGATTATTGTGTCAACCCCGATTGTGCCCATAACTTTAACGTGTAATGCAAAGTGATTTTTTGAATAGTTTTTTCTCTACACACCCCCGCCATTTGTTATTGAGCTCTGTTTAACGTCATTTTCACCAGGTTCACAAAATATTGTAGGTAATAAATGATCTTTCAACGAATTTGATATGTCCACCCACTTTTGAGAAATTTTAAGACAAAAGGATAAACCTTTTTTTTGTGACCACTCTTTAGGTAGATCAACGTTTGTAAAAGTAAATATATACATGTATGTTGATGGTTTTAAGTTTAAGCTGTCTGGGTGGTACGGTAGGGGGTGTCCCCCTCCCGCGCAAGCGCGGGAACCCTTGCGATGTTTCCGCTTTCCAAACACATTTTCCCATGCAAATTTGATAGAAACAATTTGAAATAATGCTTATGGTATGATCAACGTTTTAAAAAGTAAAGTATATTTTGATGGGATTAACAATTTGTTTTATATGCACAGTGTCAACGGATAGTACGCTATGTATATCGAGCTGCCGGGTGAGTGCGGTCAAGTGCGGAACAGCATGTTCACTTTCCAAAACACCTTTTTTTCGGGCAAATTTTGGTGGTAAAAAAAAAATTGTTTTAGTCTTTCCTGATGCCATGCAGTCCTGTGCCGCCGTACACGATCGGTTGTGGGTGCGGGTGCGAAACTTTATGATATTTAGTTTTCAGGCATATAGACCCAAGTTAAAATTGCAATTAATTATAACATATAAATATAGGCTAGGCTACTTTGAGTAACGGTCTAAATAAAGATAAACTTAATGGTGTAAGGCTAATTTTTGAATGTAACACATCAAAGTGGTCCACGGGCCTTTCCATGCATTCGTAGAGGTAGTACAAGATCGGTCGCAACGTTCAATGACGAATTTGTCGTCATTTCTCAAATCTTGAGAAGCCCTACACTTAATTAGGTCTGTCATTACTTTTTAAAAAACCGCGCACGCGGAACAATTTCGGCAAATTTTATTGGTTATTGAGTATTTTTTGTGTTTCCACGGTTGCAAGTTTTTTTTTTTAAACCATCTTATAAGGTGTGGGTAATTTTTTTTTTTATACTGGAAAGTGGGGAGATTTTTTTTTTGTTGCTCGTAATGGTGGGTGAATTTCCCCTTGAAGTCTAATGGTGCATCCCTAAGGGCCCGGGAAATTGTGTTTTTCTGGATGGGCTCTCGTGGTTAATGTTCCTGGAGAGTTATATATCAAGCGACGCGAAGGGTGTGGGTAGCCGGGTGTCCCCCTCCTCGCGAAACCCATTGCAATGTTCGCTGTCCAAAACGCCTTTTCTCTCATGCAAATTGATCGAAACAATTTGAAATTTGTAAGTGGTTCCTCGTTATATTTGGTGTGATCAAAGTAAAAATTAAAGTATAGTTATTTCTTTTTGTATTAATCACGTTACATCATGTAACGTGTTCGTGGAGAGTTCCTTTAGCACGGCGACCGAGGTGTGAGTGCGAGGGAGGCTCGAAACCCACCTTTGCAATGTTTGCTTTCCACAACCCTGGCTTTAAAGCTGGGCTCGTTACTTTGCACAGCCAATTGCTTTTACATTATGAATATGAGCCCATACGTCTTGGAATTGTTCCATCTAAATGGAATATAGTAATACCCTATTTTTAAAGAAGGGGAATAGATCCTGATTACCAGTAATTATAGACCGATATCTGTAATCCCCGCAGTTATGAAAGTTTATGAAAGTCTCATTCATCAACAATTGTATTATTACCTTGCCAGTACAATCTGCTTACATCGGACCAGTATGGCTTCAGGCCTGGTCACTCTACTCAGACTTGCTTGATTGAGGTCACCGACTACCTCCTTCAAAAATATGGATGATGGTCTGCTTACGGGCGCTGTCTTTTTCGACCTCAAAAAAAGCCTTTGATACGGTCCATCATAAAACCTTCCTCCGAACGTGTGTCTGCTGGGTGTGACGGGCCTGGAGCTATATTGGTTCACTTCCTACCTTAGTGGTCGTTTTTCCAGTGGCAAATTAAAGACAGTCTTTCTGATCCCCTTCCTGTTTGTTTTGGGTCCCTCAAGGATCAATTTTGGGTCCGTTACTTTTTAGCAATCTATAGAAACCGAGTTGCCGATCAGATTAAAAGGAAAACTACCAAAATCTGCCTCTATGCTGATGATACTGCTTCTTTTTGTCAGGAATAAAATTGTTCATAAATAAATAAGATTTCTTAATGAGCAGCTCAGCAAGGTTTCAGATTGGTTTGTAGAAACAAACTCACAACTTATGTAAAAAAAACCAGGTTTATGTTGTGTCTAGTAATATAAGCTACACAGAAACAGGGACCAGCTTGAGGTTAACATCAACATATACTTGCAATTGAGCAGGTAAACATTTTTAAATATCTTGGTGTTTTATTGGATCCATCTGTATCCTGGGTTAGCCATATCAATCATTCACAACACAGTCAACAAAAAATTGGGTTTTATAGACAGGACCAGGTATTTTCTTAATGAAAATGTTTTAAGGATTAGCTATGATTCTCTTATTAGTTCCCACCTTGATTATGGGGATTTCTTATGGGGAATGCTTGTCAAAAATATACTTTCTCATTGAACAAGCTTCAAAATAGGGGCTGGTCGACAATTCTGAGGGTTCATAGGAGATTTCCAACAACATTGCTCAGTTGCCTTGGGTGGGCTACCCTTTCCTACTAGACGTGCCAACCATCTTCCATGTTATGATGTACAAATTGCATGGCGGGGTCAGGCCCCCCGTTACTTGTCAAAGGTTTGATAAATATCTATACTTCAAAGTACGTACAAGAGGTAGCACTCATGTAATCTCAACCATCGATGACCCAAACAGGTGCTGGTAAAGAACTTTTAATACCGTGGGCTCTGTGGCATGGAATACTTCCCCCTCTGCTGTTAAATTCCCATTAACCAACAAGTAAAAAGAGTTTAAAGATCGTCTAAAAATCGCCATTGACTCTCTCATCAGTATGAAGTTCTTTCATATAGTAGTGCAATATATGTCTCTTATGTATGTCGTCATGCAATGTGCATTATGTAAGTAGACTTTTATTTTTAACAACATTTGTGTTTTTGGTAACCTTTGTTGTATCTGGCTGGTTTAAGGGGCTGGAGGGGGTAGGTGATTTTTAGTTCGGATGAGTATTGTGTGTGTGTGTGTGTGTGTGTATTTGTGGTGTGGTGGGTGGTGTGTGGGGTGAGTGTGTGAGTGTGTTGCCATGTGGGTGTGTAGGGTGGGTGTGTGTGGGGTGGTGGGTTGACGTGTATGTATGCGTGCGTATGTGTGGTGTGCACGTGTGTGTGTGCATGCGTTGTATGGAGCAGGATGGGTGCTTTTTTGGGTGAATTGGGTGCTGGGTAGGTGGGTGGGTATGGAAGGTGGGATCATCTGTTCTTTTTTTATGCTTATATATAATTATTTTTTGTAAATTTTTGTAAATAGACCGAATAAATAAATAAATAAATAATTTTTCCATGCAAATTTGACATTTGGAAATATGCAAGTTGTCCCCTATAGGCCCTATAATGTTTGGAAAAAGTGTCCATAATGTACCCCTTTTAAAATCATATACAGGAAACAAACCAAGATAGGCCCCGGGATAGGCCCTACACTGAAATCGGCCCGGGTCTGTAACTCCTGATTTGCAACGAAAGAATTTTGGGGCACCCATTTATTTTGGGTTATCATGTAGTGATTTCATATAGAAAGATTTTGATTTAATTTTAATGTAACTGACTGTAAAACTAGTCAATTCGAAATTTCACAATTTTTCAGAGATTTCTCATTAGTTCTTTCACATGGGTGATATTTTTTGATAGAAATCTTTACATTATACAGAAATCAGAATGTTCAATTTTTTGTGGACCACCCGTTAACTCCCAAAAAAATGTTGAGTAGAAATTTCACAGCTCTTAATAATTTTGAGTAAAATCTTAGTCAAGTTGAGTAAATCTTACACAAAGCTGAGTATCTTTTACCCACAAGGAATAGATTTGTCAACAATGTAAGGTTTACTAACTTTTACCTAAGATTTACTCTTCAACATTAAGAGCTGTGACAATTTTTACTCCATGAGTAAAATAATTTTTACAGTGTATGTGAAATCTCTCGTTGCACCTTGTAAAAAACCGCGCGTAGCGCAGAAAATTTGGAATTTTTATGGTTACAAATATTTTCTGTATAAAGTATAAAGTAAGCTAAGTATCATTGTCGCATTGTTTTTTTTTTTTCTTTTCGGCGAGTTGCGGGTGGGACTACGGCTCCCGTGATCCCGCCATTGATATTACCTACTTTTTGAATATACCCATACTTATTAAGACAATAAAAACGTTCAATTCCCACCGTTCGCAAGATATCCCTCCAACCCGTTGGCTCATTCTCGCGCCATCGCTCAATGGATATGGCTTATCTTTCCTCACTTCTTCTTTTGCTTCTCTTTTTTCTCTATCCTTCCTTTTTTTTGGCGGTATCAAAAAGTGGTTGCGGCGGATCGACCCGCACTGGCGCATGCTTGCGGCCCGCCCGGAGGCCCCTGCATATATGATGAGATGAAAAGATAACTAGTATACTAAATTTTCTCTGTAGTGCGAATCGTGGTTGTTTCACGGTTTTTTATCACAACAATTCATCCATGATTCGGTATATTATAGATACATCAACCATTTTCTCTGCACATATTCATAAAACAACGTAGTTGGAACTTTACCATAGCATTAAAGTAAGGTATAATGGGGGGGTTGGTGGGTTTTCACTCTACATTTTGCAAAAATGAGGCCTAGGAGGCTCTGGCTTTGGACAGACTGGAGTCTGAAAAACGACAAATTGATGCATTGTCTCTAAGTAGATTATTTGCATATAACAAGGAAAACAAAAGCCTCACGTAAACAAACATAACATTCAGTATACAACATCCTTCTGAAATTTGCCACATTGGTACCAAGGTCGATATACTTTGGACGTGTCTGACAGCTTTGCCTTTGACCTCGTTGTCAAGGTCACTTAAGTCCACCCGAAAAAAATGGCCACATCGTTTTTCTGATAGTAAGACCCCAGTAGAATACATTTCTAGTGGTTGCCAACAATTAACATGAGCTTCATAAAATCACTCTCTGGAGAACAGGCCCCTCCACTATATATGGAACTCGAAAAGTAAACATTATTTTAGACCAAATCTGTGAAAAAAATTTAAAAAGCTGATTGCAACTGATTTTGGTAGGGTAGGTAAAGGTGTCAACATTTACCAAAAAAAAGTGAGTATCGTAGGGTGGTGGGGGAAATTGGAAATTAGTTTTTCGGGCGTCAAAGTTTAATCATGGTCAAATTAAAATGATCCAATCGTGTTAAGCTATTACCAAGTTAATAGTTTAACATAAGGATTCCAAAGTATAGTTGGTACATTCTGCGGCCGAAGTTTTGGAGTTAGTTAATAGGCTAAAAAACAAACAAAAAAATCAATCAAAACGGTCATTTTCAGTTGAACAGGGGTCAAATTTAAAAGTGCCAGATTTGGTAAAAAAATGGTACCAATTATTGAGGGAGCTCATAGGTTATTAAAATAAGAATAGTTTTGACTGTCTTAAATGTCTTAGTTGCCAAATGAAGGGGAGGGGACACCAAAGGTCAACAACATCCATTGCATTCATGGGGTTGACATGTGTAATTGTGTGCTAGTGTCAGGGCGTTTTGCGCTGATTGGAAGGCAGAAAGAAGACTAGCAGACGACGTGTGAGTATTAGTCTTGTCTTGTGTTTGGCGGCCTGCCGCAGCATCAACTAGTGGAGCTATATAGTAACTTAGCACAGTTCGGATGACCCGACGCGAGCCGTAGTGTAGCACGCATGAAAGATTCAGGCACCTAACCTTTTCTGGTGGCGAGCAAGCTTTAAAATAATAAAGAGTAGCCCTCAATGGGAGCTGGCCTGAATTGTACCGTTGGACCATATCCAGCCAAGGACAAGGATAACCGCGCGACTGGCAATGACGGTCTTTGTGCAGAAAGAACGTACGTTGACCTTTGTACAGGGCTTGTGGTACTAATCTCAGTTATGTAAAAAGCTCCCTCTAAAGTGTTGCAACCACAGTACAAATCATCGGTAAGCTTTGCTGTGATACACCGTGCTCAAGGAAAATCACCATGTTTAGACGGACACATAAGTTCTTCCAATGTAGTTTCTGATCCTGGAATACCATGGCAGTTCGTGTGTAACCACGGACACCTCGGAAGGGTGTGTGCCAACGCCACAGTACTTCAGTGCTTGCGAGAGAGGGGTATGGTAGAAAGAATGAAGGCACTTGTGAGGTCAGTAGCAATGAGGTTTCCACTGGCAATTTTAGCAGGGCAAATCGCATCTGGCATGAGAGTTGAAGTATGCTGTATTGACCCACATGGGCGAACGTTGATAAAAAGACGGAAACCGCCACTGGGCTTCTTTATCAAGAAGGGGGAGGGAGCATTCCACTGTGATGCCCATGGACTTCAGGACGAGCAAGACGCACATTTCTCAAGGTCATTCAAATTTGTGTTGTAGTTCTTTGAGCTTGGCTTGAGCGTATTGAGGGAGGGACCCTCGCGTTTGCGGTGGTTGGGGGACTGTCCTGGAACCATGTTGAAAAAGGCTTCAAAAGGCCCCGCCTTTATTACCCAGGATAGGGGTGCAAACACCTTTTTATCATATTCCTAGAGGAGTGCTTGAAACTTGATCTGATATTGGAGGGCAAATGATCGTCAGGGTCAAGAAAGACAGATCTGAGTGGGTGGTTTTGATGGTCGTATTTGAAGCGAGTCCGTTAAAGATGGTATGCGTGTTGAGGTCACGTCTGGGTTCAGGCAAAACACACGGTGCCTCAGTTGACCGAAGTGCTCTGGACGCTTGAGAACAGGGGTTCATTATATTGTTTGGAATTCGCCCTGCAGCGGACCCCTCGGGATAATACATTGTGTGGGCCACAAATGGTTATGATGAGAGAATATCTGTGCGAGTTCTTAGAGCAAATATAGCATCACGATGAGAAACGTTGGTGGGAGGTCTACCTCTAGGTAATCTCCGAGCCATACGGTAGTTTGATTCGAGGGTCACGGAGTACATGAGTCGACGCCACCTTGTGAAAACATACGACTTGTTTGTGACCCATACTTGTAAGTGGTTCCATCCTTTAGAATCACCTGACGCCTGGCAGGCCTGACTAATGACAATGACGTTCGCTCTATAAAAGGAATTCCTGCTGGGAATATTCAACATCAAGGTTTTCCACAACGAGGCCTCAAAGTGAAGACGCCGCCCGTCTTCTCGCGTTTAGGGAACACTGGTTTAAGGGATGATCCATCTGCTTGATCGGCAATTGGAGCTCTTTTTCGGCTGTTGACCAACCATGTCCTTGCTGTGGTGTCATGAATATTAAGTTTTGTGGCTCCCACTGACGATAGTAACACGCACGTGTGGTGGTCAGGAAGTGTAAGGTATGGAGATGACGACTTGGACATGTAGAGCGCGTTGGTGACTCCGGTTGCTGTTGTATGACGTCAGTGGTATCTTCGACAAGGGACACGTCACATATATGGCGATTCGTCTTATCACGAGGATGTTTGCGACTGGCGGGGAACGTGCAAGTACTTGCGTTCTTGTTTTGGAGGTAGGGACATTCGCTGAGAAAGTGACGTCATCAGAACGCCCCACTTGTTGGCATAGGGGGCATGATTTTGAGGGGTCATTTAGGGCGATCGTCCAGTGGTTCGCCTATACGGCATTGCAGACGGTGGAGTGCGGTGTGAGAATGGTGCCGCGATATGACAGTGTGATAGATCGGGTGCGTTTCAGAGGAATTTAGTTCATCCTGAGGAAATCCAGAGTTTGCGATATTTCCAGCTTTTAGTGAGGGCAAGAGTGCGTGAATTAGTCAGTTCATACGTGTTGGCCAAGCTGCGGGAGGAGATCGGGGATGGATAAAGACGGAAGCCAAGAGAACACAATAAGTTTCACTGTTGGGGAGAGTACCCTCATCTTCAGTAACGGCTTGGTTATGATGAGTGATACCGCCATCTTGACGTAGCAAACTGTCATCAACAAAAGCCAGAGCAGTTAATCAGATCCTTAGGAGCCGTTCGTCGGGGTTGAGGTGTATGGCGGGCAAAGTCAAGTATATGACCCTTCGGTTGTCTGGAATCCATATGCAAACGGATAGACTGCCAAATGTCATAATTGATGTTGAGTTCTTTACATGGTGAATTGCGTTAATCTTAAGCTTCGAAGAGAGGTAGTTAAACCAAATCAAGCGCAGTGGGGGCTCATGTGGGCAAAAATAAGGTTTAAAATGGGCTCATCATGAGGGCCCCACGTGGGACTGGGCCTCTATTGGCCCAGGTGGTTTGCCCAGTGGGTTGCTGGGGGATATACTAGGGACAATGTGTGTTTTTCCCGCATAGGATATCACTTTCTGGGTTGTTATGGGCTCACCCAAGTTGTACCAAGACAGGTTCAATGTGGGGCCCATAGGGGCCTTCATCGGGTCCAAGATGGGCAAAATTAAAATTTATTTTATTGCATCCTTTCGGCATGTGAACAGTAAGTGGCTCACAATTGGGTGAAAACACAACAAACGTATGTTTTGTTGTTCATCAGCTCTTAAATCTCCCAAAAGATGGGAAAAATGGCTGAAGTGCGTGCAATGAACAAGAAATTGTTTAGAATTTTTTTTAATATGAATGTATGTTCTATGGTGTCATCAAAATGTGCCAAGTCTGTTACACCATCCTTTCTCTAAATGGTGTAATTCAAAAATGGTAAGTGGTTAAAGGTAAATAGTTATTGGGAGCTGTCTGTGAATTAATTTATTTTAAAAAATCACTTTCAAATTTGCAAAATAAAATACAGCGCATCAAGACCACGCCAATATGGATGAGGCCCGGTGGAAGCCCACCTGTAGTCCATGCCCACCATCAACCACATGGTGATTCATTAACACAGACAGAAACATTGAAAACACCGGTCCTAGAGCCCACACAGGCCCTTGAATAAACTACAATGAGCTCCATTTGGGTAGCCCATTGTAACACCAAATCCGAAAATAGGGTCCCAACTTTTATACCCCAGATAGCCCATGGATCCAAAACCCGCCCCCGGGTGTGGCAGACTTAAAGCTCAAACCCACATTGAAGCCCACCATTGCCCACGTTAAACCCCACGTGAGGCCAGAATGGCATGTTGGCTAGTAAATTAAGGGGGGTATATTGGGGTCGGACTTGGTAAAAAAATGTTCCATGTACCGGAAAATGATTGAATGCAATGGCTTAATTGTGTAGATTGTAATCTACAAAAATGCTTTTTTATTCGATCGCAATCGGACATTTCGGTTCCCGAGAATGCCTGATCAAAGTGAAGCAGTGTACGCGAAATTTGACAAAAAAGTATAATTTTTGGTTTTTTGATTTTGTTGTTAAAGAAGGTAATTTCTATTTAAGATA
>JAMKCH010046036.1:0-18432 GCA_023653785.1 Ophioderma brevispina | reverse complement strand
CCTGTATTGGCTGTATTGTTCCAGACGGAAGTTGCTCAACTCATGCAGCTGCGTTGGGCTTTGGGCCTCGTCGCTTAGCAACGTGTTGCCATCACTGTCATCCCATTGGAAGGAGCCAGCTGGGAAATGCTCGGTAGCAGTGCACTGCAGTTGCACCGTCTGACCTTCGTTGACCACATTGGTACCCGATACTTCAAGAGGACTGTTGGGTCGGCCTGCAATTGCAAAATATACATGAAAAGTAAGCCTGAAGGCACTTCTAAATTCCCTTAACACATTCACAAGTTATTGGTAATGGCTTGTGGTGGTGTCAGGATTTATTCAACTGAGTATGCTGATCCGGGGCCGCGTGTATCCATGATACGAACACTCCCAACATGGCCCGCTTTGAGGCTGGGGCAGATTGGGAACAGTCAGGGGTTTTCACCCTACTCTTATTCAACACTGACTGCAATGTACATGTACAGTTGCGACACTCCCCTCCGAAGGATGAGATGCTTTCATGATCCATTTGCCCAATTCCAAGTGAACCATGGCGAGTGGTATTTTGTATTTAATCAATAGCTGGTATACAGATCAAATCCAGAATTGATAGTACCCGAATAAATCCCAGCAAGTGACCCCACCCGGATTCGAACCCGGGAATTTTTCCGCTAGACCACGCTCTCCCTGATCACTCAGTTGCTTTGTCCCGCCTCTGTGAAATCTGACACAAATGCACGTAAAGGGATTGGAAGTAATTTTTCACATAGTTAATGCATCATCCGCAATGGCAGCACACCTTGGTTGAAAAACAAGGCGGTTCTCGAACCACTACAGTTGCTGCCAGAATTGTTCAGAGGTGGGAAACGCGTGCGTCGTAATATCTGCATAAAAGGGGTGGAGTCTATGGGTAGTCTCATGCGCGATTAACCAATGAGGAGACCGACCTATTCGACAAGCCAATCCGGCATTCACTTCCGTGTTGATGCATGGTAAATAACTCTGAACAATTCTGACAGAGAGTATAGTATTGCCTTCTTTTGAGATCCACCTTTCCTTCACTCTCTGCACAAGTTGACCTCTAATGGCATTTGACCTTGGTATGTGACCTTTAACCCTACCATGACATGCAAAGTCTCTGTGTTGCACCTATCATCTGAGGTTTGTGACAGTCGGAGTTAAGGTGTCCATTCACAAGCAATTTGAAAAATGTTAACCGAAACTTCAAAACACATACAAACCCATACATTAGGCCATCTGAGCCAGAAGCGAAAGTTGGAGGTTTTTGCCTAACATTTTCTGTATATCTCATGGGCGAATTGCATCCATATTGAATTCCTGTTAAGTTTATCAATTGGCAAACTAGGAAACCATTTGAGATTGTCAAGAAGAGCTGGGTCAGAAGAGCCATACTTCAAAGAATAGTACCTATTAGCAAGGTGCATGTCAAAGGCTGGTACCATTTCTTGCTCTAAGGTGGCCTCAGCACACTGGTCACTGGTCAGCAAATTTCTTAAAGTTCTTGTGGTACAGCTTTTCCCGATGGTGAGCAGATTTGCTTTTTTTCTGTTTTTTGAGTGCATTTTTTTCAGGAATTGGCTACAGGCACTAGGGGGATAACAAAAACCAAAAATACTGCAAGTAAACTTGCGTCATTCACCTGGCAAGTTGGCAGTATGGAACTTGACCTCAGATGACTTCTGACCTTGGTCCATGACCTTTGACATCATGCTCATATGAGGGAACCCCTATTGTACCTTAACCCCAAGTCTGGTTTCAATCGGACTTAACTTTTCGAAGGAGACCTGAAAAACGAAAACCTAACCTTGGTTAGAAAAGCTAACCAAACTGGAACACACACACATACATACGGACATGCGCGCCCTCACAATATCCCCCTCTGCTTTTCATGCCAGGGGATAAAAACAAATAAAACAAACAGGCCATCTCTATTTGAAAGCTATCTTATGAGATGTCTTCAAAGGGAGGTCTTTCAATTTGTTAGTTTTGGGCAGTTGATGATGGTAACCTTGTCTATTTAGTGCTGGCTAAACAGTAGCTTTACTATTACAAGCAAAATGACTTTGTGAAATATCTTTTTAGAAAGTTAGGCCTAAAATTTGAAAATAGAAAGAAAATTGTCGCAACCTCCAAAAGGAAAACAGGGCAAGAGTTCCATAGGTACCCCTCTTCAAATTTCTACATGTAACAATTCTTTTTTTATTTTTGGCCTTAGGTTTAGGGTATTTGTTAGTTTAAGGCCATAAATAAAAAAAGAATTTGTTTCCTGTACAATTTTAAAGGGGGTACATATGGAACTCTTTCCAAAACCGGCAGATGCGACATACATTTGTTTTCTTTTTTTAATACTACTCGGCCTTATCAATTTTTGTTAACATTTGTTACTACTGGTTGACTTTGAACTTTCACCTTTAGAAACTAAACAAATAACTTACCGAGCACAATGAGCGTAGAACATCGCTTGATGGGAGAGCCTATGATGGAAGAACTGATTTCACAACACAACTCCCGAGAATGGTAACCACGATAAGCCGGGTCCAAGGTTACTGTGCTATAGGTGTCCACCAATCCCTGTCCAGGGCCTTGGTTCAGCTGGCTGTCCTCAGAGTATGTATTGATGAAGTCACCGGAGATAACCTGATCATCCAACTTCCATATGAAGTCAACAGCTGGTCTGTTGGATCAATCATCATTGAACTATGTCTGTGAGTCAATGCTGGTGGGGTGTAACGGTGGGTTCATACTTCATAAGCAGACGTCAGCCGAACATGCTTTCGAACATGCTTTGTGCGCGGGATGCACGAACATACGCGACACGTAAAAAGCATGTTCGAAAGGCTAGCATATGCAGACATTCGATGAAGTATGAACCCACCTTAAAGAGACATGAGGACATTTCCAGAAAGAAGCGCCCCAATTTTTTCGACCCTGTTTTTTTTTGCGTATTTGGAATGCTTACCAATGTATTAGATTCACGCCTTGAAGTGCAGAACCCGAATACACCGTCTTTATGTAATAAGATGATGATTTGGTATTTTCTGTCGTGCACGACAGAAATTCAAAGCATGGTTTTCTATAGGGATGATTATGATTACAGGCAAGTTCAAAACAAGGTTTGAAGTTTTTTTGTACTTATTTGTCCAATAAACTTTCGAAATGTTCTCGGTAGGTGGTCTACAACCGATCCAGTGCAATATAAGAGAAATTTGTATCCTCAAAAAAAATCTGTCACTTTAAGTCCTCTATGAAGTTATTTGGCATAGCAAGACAGTTTGCAGTTCTTGTCTTTTGTGATTTCCATGCTAGGAGCACCCAGTACACATCTACAAACTTATAGAAATGTGGGTTCAAGTTGCATGCCATCAAGGTTGAGATCAGTGTGCCCCACAGACAGACACATAGACAAGAGAAAGAGACAGACAGGAAGGCACACAAGTTAGCGCAGGTATACTTGTGTGACTTTTCTTTTGTTAAAATTACACACAAATAGCAAATTTAGGTACACAGGTCATGACAGAATAAAGCAATGCATGAGAAATGGAGTCACACAAGTATACCTCAGTTAGCACAGACAGAGAGACAGACAGACAGACAGACAGGCAGACAAGCGAGGTATACTTGTGTGACTTTTCTTTTGTTAAAATTAGACGCACAAGTAGCAAAATTAGATACACAAGTTATGACAGAATAAAGCAATACATAAGAAATGGAGTCACAAGTATATCTCAGTAAGCACAGACAGACAGACACACAGACAAGCATATTATGTTCCTTTGTGTAGAACTTGGCAGATACATCTGTAACCTTTGATTTTATTTTGAGTGAACGATTTTAAACTTTTTAAGTCACACAAAGTTTGATTTGAACCAACAATCTCCAATGATCTCCATAATTTTTGAAATTTTTTTGTGCCTGCACGCAAGCTCTGCGAAAAATGTTCATTCTGGGCATAATCTGAGACTATCATGCATTTTTTAAAGGCTATTAAAGGAGAACCCGTACAACGAATAAATTATGCAATATAATTGACAAAATAATTATTGACCACATATTGAGTAGTTTCATGGAAAAACGGAATTATATTAACCAAAGTAATGAATTAAAACCATCTAGTTTGACCACATGCTATTTAAAATTCGTGCTAGTGTATAACGTGTTATGCGATACTGCCGGCACATTTGCGTCGTACATGCCAGAGCAAATACACACTATGAAAGCGTCACGCATGAAGGAGTATGACGCTACTGTGCCGTCCGTATCGCATTACACAAATACATATCCCATATACACTAGCGCGAATTTCAAATAGCGCATGATCAGTCAATTGGTTTAAATTAATTTTTATGGTTAGTATAATTCTGTTTTTTCATGAAACCACTCGATATGTGTTCATTAAGTATTTTTATAGCATATATTGTATAAGTTATTCTTAGTACAAGTTCTCCTTTAAGCTTCAAAATGACAACCCATGTTTATGATTTTTTTTTCACAAAAATATTCCTTTGGGGCACATTGTAAACCTCCTACATGTATATGACTGTACTCCCCCACCATAGAAGAGACCACCTGTTATACGAATAGCACCACCTAGCCTTTCATCAAGGCGTTATGTTTTATTTTTTATTTCCTAAAGTCCCTGTCAGACCCTGTACACGATGTGGTATAGCGCCCTCTCACTGTGAGTCTCTTGGGCATCGCCTTTCCGCATTTATTTTGTGCATTTTGTTTTTCTTTATTTTTCGGGATAAATCTTCCCTAACCTTTCCTGGGAACTGATTGGGCAATGCGTAGTAAGGCGCTGAATGAGTACATTGCGGTCAAACAAATGCGATACTACCGTCTGGCAGCATTGTTTATGTTACCGTCGGGCATATGTCTTGTGGTGAAAGAAAGGGTTTTAGTTGAAAGATAATCTTTGGCACGAGCAATCAATTAGTAGGTACAATCCCCCATACGATGACCACATAATACTTTGATTGACACATAATGTTTGCACAGAACTATACATATTTGCGCAAAGACGCCTCGCTCTGCTCGGCTTTGCCTTCGATACGCATCTCCGGCGATCATGGTTGAGGCGTCTTTGACAAAGACTAAGCACCACCAGGCAGATCAGTTTTGCCGAGTTACTGTTTTATCAAAATTATCTCCCCTTCACATCCAGAGATGACACCAATATCTTCATACTCCCCCCTTTCTTTGATTACAATTCCTACGTACTTTGTTCCCAGCGTGTAACAGGTCATCTGATTGGTGTCTGCTTCTGTTTGCCTCTTTGCCCTATTGAAGAAGTCGAAGACGTCATCGCCGATAAGATCAGCAATTGCTGGGAAGTTTGGAAATTCAAATGGATCAGGCTCATTGCCAGTAACTATACTCAAACTGCTTAGGAGAACTGCAGCACCAAAGTCTATCCTTCCGCCATCAATGTCTTCAAAGGTATCCTGTGTACCAGTCCCCATGTAAGTCTGTGCACTTACTGGTGGTTGATCTGAAATACAAAGAACATAAAAGTTTTTTTTAACCATGTCTCTGATTGGCCAATTACATCAAACAATCCTTAAAACAACCAATCGAATCAGCCGGTAGGGAGTTAACCCCCAGAGTACTGCCATCTACAAGAATGCATTATTTCTTCAATGCTGTGATAAGGTATGATATTTTGCAGTGTCAAAGGTAAGTTATGTTCAAATAACAATGTTTAATGAAATATATACTGGTGTTTTCATCCTGATACTTCAATTGAAATAGCCATCTATCTTAGATTTGAAATAATGTAGTTTAGGTCAACATTTATTCACTAGCTACATTACTATATATTGTATGAGTATCATATTTTTTTTTACCTGTGGCCATTAAAATAATTCCTCTTACCTCTCATTATGGTGAATGGACAGACCTAAAACTTTTAATGAGGTCTTGCTTATTTTGAAATCTACTATAACAAGATTAAAAAAAATACTGCAAGTAAACTTGCGACATCCCCCTGGCAAGATGGCAGTCTGGAATTTGACCTCAGATGACCTTTGACCTTGGTCCATGACCTTTGACATCATCCACATATGAAGGAACCCCTATTGCATCTTCACCCCAAGTTTGGTATAAAATTGGATTCTTTAAGTCCAATACCCAAATTTATTGGTCAAGCTATGAGTTGAAAAAATATTGGGCGAGATGCAGTCGAGCCCAATATTTTATCAACTCATAGCGAGACCAATAAATTTGGGTATTGGGCGAAAACAAGAATCCAATTTTATCATTATTATGTTTTGAGAATCTTGTGTCCTATATTACTATACACATTTCAATTAAACTTTAGCTTGGGCTGGCCAGTTCTAGTGTCTTACCGAATCATGCTACAAACGTGGAGGCGATTTTGTACAGAGCTGGTATAGGAAACTGGACGCATGAGATTGCTATTGTACTAGGCATTAGTGGTCATTGTGTCCATGCAAAGTGTATGCAAAACTGACAACAACAACGCACCTCACGTGTTTCAATCTATAAAAGCAGTTGTTGTTGAATTAAAACTGCGATCAGTTCTAAACTAGTTATCAGATCGGATGCATCATATAAATACCTTATTCAATGCCCGCATTTGTAAACCTCCACATACATGGCATGAAGTTGCGCTTGAGTTGTTGAAAATGCTACTCACCTGAACTTGTTCTTCAAGCGGCTATTTTTTCCTGTCAAAGGTCATATGTAAGTGCTTCTTCCATTTCTTGCATATGAGGGTAGTTTGAAATTAACATTTTTTTTCATCCGGTTGCATAACGTCGAGAATCGGTCCAAATTTGAAATTAGGACCGAGATGGTGTATGATATTATGGTGAAACCATCGTTAATGACCATTTTACTACGTTCATGTAGTTTTGCCGCTTAAAAGTCGACGAAGCACAGCCTCCATTCAGAACACCCCTGCACATTAATAGTTCATCCACACCCATTTCCATCTCTGATACACATTACACTTGCTCACCCATAACATTCGCTGTGTGACACAGCGAATGTTATGTTTTGGTATCATCGATTGTACCTGAATTAATAACCCAACATGGCCATGTGTAGCTCGTGAAATTGTTGCACAAATTGAAGCTTTTCACAACACAGCATTGAAGATCGCACTGCCAAGTAAAACCCTTAGCACTCCGATGAGATGTAAACGTAGTAGGTATTAGTTTTAGTTAAATAGAGGATGCATGTGACAAAAACATGTTTTTCACATGACTAATTTCCGTTGTGAATGCCAAGTAGATTAAAGTGCTGGTTACATAATGTTTGCATATCAATTGTTATTCTTGGCCTCCACGAAAAATGAATGTACCAGGCTCGGGCCTTAACAAGACCACCATAATGTCAGCATGTTAAAGTCAAGTCTTGTTAAGGACCGAGTTCTCGGGCTAGCCAGTTCATGACTTGGGCCAATATTGTCTCTGTCAAAAATAACAATCCCCTGTCTACACCTCTTCAGATGACGATTTATCGCCGATCTGATGTTTTATAGAGGATTCAGTTTGTTAATTATCTCCGTCTTCGTGGCGGGCGTCAACAAAAAATTGTTTCAACTTCAAGATTTCTGCGAGTTGCTCTTTGCCTACAAAGACTCGAAGTACAAGTTCATGAGTTATGTAACATGCCATGGCCATGCTACTGTACTGACAGTGACACTGGATCAAGCGATTACCTTATAACTTCATGATTTAACTGACCTGCAAATCTTTACTCCAACAGCGGTACTCTCCCGGTGTGGGCACTATCCACACCTTTAATAAATCCATTTATCGTTGGAAATCTACTCCCAACAGCAGAAGAATTAGCCATCTTGCAAGGTAAATAAAAACAAACGTGTCCTTGACACGATTGATGCAAAATTGACATGACCGGAAATTGTGCACACGCTAGGTACTTCCGGGGTACATAATTAGCCTGAATTTTTGGCCCTCACGCGGCATTATGCCGTATTATTCGACTAATATGGCGGGCTAGCCCGAGGTTGCTCTGGCTTTTTCCGCTACGATAGCCCCTACTATCTTCTCTCCCTAAGCCAGAGCGGTAGTTCATTCAAACACCGGGGTCCACTGTGCCACAAAGTCAAGAATTTTGGTATACTTACAGTCCTTTATGACACGAAATCCGTCCATATATGAAAACTTTGATGTCTTAGCATCCCTACTAGCTCGATTTTAAAAATACAAACAGTGCACAGCTCATGCTTAAATCTGTGAAATGTTGACCTAAAAAAGCACCGAAAACTTGAACAAATTAATAGCTAAACAGTCGTCTCCCACGTCCAGGTATATGTTCGTAATTATTGGTAATCAGCGAAAATAAGCGTGCTCGTGCCTATTCTAAAGAAAATAAACCGGGGACAATCCAGGGGCGACTCAATGATCTAGTGGGGCGACATGCTATGTTAATTGGGATTTTTAACAGTTAAGAAATCACCATTTCAAAATAAGATTTTAACCATGAATGGAAAATTAGTCAAGGAAACAACGTGTGTATAATATAAATATAATTTAGGACTACATAAAAGGTAAAGATTTTCAATAAGTGCTTTTTTTGTACTGATTCTGAATTTGCTTATTCCGCATCGGATCCGCTGCGCACCCACCCCGGCTTTTTCAATACTCTCCCGTGCGTAGCATTGTAGGAGGTAGGTACGGACGACGTGCAACGCTACGGAACGATCCCATACCTCGAAACCAGCCAAGGACTCATAAGTGGTCGGCTCCTTTCATTCACCCGCTGCCTTTAATTGGTTTCGATGAGTTTTAGTCTAGTTGGTTCGTGTGCGCATGCGGCTTAATACTGTCTCGTTACCAGGGTGCACAGACATAAACTGCATTACGAATGCGTTCTGTTTAAAATTCAATGAAAGTTACGGGGGATTGATCCAAAGTGGTGGAAGTATTTGGACACCAAAGTTTCGACAGAGGATCGTAGATAACTGAGAAGTGTTGTTTTTATTGGGTTTCCGGCATGTGTATAGTAATATAGGATGGAAGATTCTCAAAACATAATAATGGTTTAAATCAGACTTAAACTTTTCGCACGAGACATGAAAAACCAAACCTAACCAAACTGGAACACACACACATACATACACATACATACACATACGGACATTCGCACCCTCGCAATATCCCCCTCTGCTTTTCAAGCCAGGGATAACAAGTAGTCCATGTATTGATTGTAGCATAGCGTGCAGGGTCTGTGCGATATTACTATGTTAATTCTACAATTCCCTTGACTGATCGCAAAGCACTGATCATTATTCAATACAATTTAGCGGAATTACCTTATAGGTTTGAGCTTGGCAGGCTATTTTTAAATCATTGGTGTTCACATGGTCATGTTTGTCTTAAAACCCTGTTCAGAGTTTAGGTCTCAATGACTGTTTCATAGGCCACGCGAAAGACTTGAAAAACTCCATTATGTACCCTCAATTCGTCGCACGCATCACATACTGTCGTATTTCACATTTTTGAGGTTTTTGCGAAATTTCTCCTAATTACTTAGTTCATCGACCTCTTGCCATCCACAAAGTTTCAAAATGTGAGGATGACTAATTAATTAGTTTATAATTATATATTTTTATCATTTTCCTCAAAATAGAGCATCAGCCCAGAAGGTTTTGGTTAGACGAACGAGATACCAGTATCTGAACATGGGAAAATTCAGAGAAAAATATAACTTTTGCAAAATATGAAAGTCTGCCGGGGACCCGTTGTTGCGTGCGTGTAGCCCCAGGAGAGGGGTAAAGTTACTATGGGGGTCAAATGTTTGAACTGCTCTAAATCTAATGTTAATATAGCCGAATTATTCCTTAGGGCTAAGCAGGGAGTAAACAAGTCAATTGGGTTCACGCGCGTGTGGTGCTTTAAGCCCATAGAAAAACTACGGCACTTACAGCGCCCGCCAATGCAGCCAAGAGCCAAAAGCAGACCTGGTTCAATACACTATACTCTGTCCAGCTTGAAGTATGAAGTAGCGACACAGGCGTATACATTGTACCGACTTTCAGCGCGTGCGCGCTAAGGCAAAGCACAAATGCACTGCAACTGAAAGGCGGCACTGGGTATACGTGCGCATTTCACTTCATACTTCAGACAAGACAAAGTATATAGCTGTTAAAATGGGATCACAACATTGCTTCTGATTGAGCGATCAGGTATCACTTTGTCCAGGTGCAACCAGTGGCAATCAGGTGCAGCCAGTGCACAGGTGACCACCAGTGGCATCAGGTGCAACCAGAGGCATCATGTGCAACCATGGTATCAGGTACAAACCATGGCATCAGGTGGGCAACCATGGCACGGTGCAACCATTGGCCATCAGGTGCCAAACCAGTGGCATTCAGGTGCAACCAGTGGCTCAGGTGACAACAGGAATCAAGGGCAACACAGTGGCATCAGTGCACAACAGTGGCATCAGGTGCAAACATTGGCATCAGGTGCCACCGTGGCATCAGGTGCAACCAGTGGCATCAGGGGCCAACCAGTGGCGATCAGGTACAGCCAGTGGCATCAGGTGCCACCAGTGCCATCAGTGCCACAGTGCCATCAGGTGCAACAATTGGCATCAGGTGCAACAGTGGCATCAAGTGCAGCAGGTGCAAAAAACTGGCATAAGGTGCCACCAGTGAATCAGGTGCACCAGTGGCATACCGAGGGGGGATCGACGGCCTCGGTACGCCATGTCATGCAAACATATCATGTCAGCACCCATTATTTTTCAGCGTGGTGGCAAGAAATTCTATATGTACCCTTATATGAAGTTCAAATGTAACATTTTTTTTAAATTTTTGGCCTTAGGGTTAATGTATTGTTAGTGTAAGGCCACATAAATAAAAAACTAATTAATTTGTGTTATTAGAATTTTAAAAGGGGACATAAGACATGAGGTAAGGCATGCTTAATTTAATCTACCAAGGGATCAGTCAGAGCCTTGGATGGGTCCATGTTAACAAGAGCTTGACCATGCATGTTCTGGTATCAAAAATCAACTAAAATACAGGGGGTGTAGTGTTCAATATACTGGCGAATGGAAGCTATGAACTGCCACATGGGGGAATGAGGTTTTACTAGGGTCCTAGGATTGGAAACTCTTTCCAGAGTAGTTTGCATGCATATAGCAGGATCGTACCGAAAAACTTTGCAGAGTGACTTCAATGAATGCGTTGATTCACCACCGAATACGCTGTTAGTACATTTACAAATCAGGGTAGCACCGTTAATGTCAAAGCTGTGTCCGCCCACGGATAGAGTCACATCGCTCTCCAACTTTCCACAGGTCCGAACGCATCACATTACTTTCTTATTTCACATTTTTGAGGTTTTTTTTTAATTTATGATTTTTATTACTTCTTTGTTAATTATTTCATCGAGTACTTGCCATCCACAAAGTTTCAAATGTGAGGAGACTAATTAATTAGTTTATATTATATTTTTATCATTGTTTACAATGAGAGCACAGCCCAGAAGGTTTTGGTAGACGAACGAGATAACCAGTAAATCGTGAACATGGGTGGGGGGGGGGGAAAATTCAGAGAAAAATTAAACTTTTGCAATTATTCAATTCGCCGGGACCCGTTGTTGCGTGCGTGTAGCCCCAGGAGAGGGGGGTAAAGTTACTATGGGGTCCAATGTTTTGAACCTGCTCTAAATCTAATGTAATACTAGCTCTAATTATTCCTTAGGTAGCAGGAGTAAAAAGTCAATTGGGTCACCGCGTTTGGTGCTTCCTAGCCATAGAAAAATTAAGGCACTTACAAAAAGCGCCGCCATGCAGCCACGAGCCAAAAGCAGACCTGGTTCAATACACTATCACTCTGTCCAGCTTTGAAGTATGAGTAGTGACCAGGCGTATACATTGTACCGACTGTTCAGCGCGTGCCGCTAAGGCAACGCACAAAGCACATGCAACTGAAGGCGGCACTGGGTATACGTGCGCATTTCCCTTCATACTCAGACAAGACAAAGTATCGAGCTGTTAACATGGGATCACAACATTGCTTCTGCTTGAGCGATCAGGTATATGTCCTCAGGTGCAACCAGTGCATCAGGTGTCAGGCCAGTGGCATCAGGTCCACCAGTG
This sequence comes from Ophioderma brevispina, assembly GCA_023653785.1. NCBI lineage: Eukaryota > Metazoa > Echinodermata > Ophiuroidea > Amphilepidida > Ophiodermatidae > Ophioderma > Ophioderma brevispina. Next base: position 6,327 of record JAMKCH010046036.1, on the reverse strand, counting down.
GCATCATGTGCAACCAGAGGCATCAGGTGCAACCATTGGTATCAGGTACAACCATGGCCATCAGGTGCAACCATTGGCATCAGGTGCACCCATTGGCATCAGGTGCAACCAGTGGCATCAGGTGCAACTAACAGTGGCATCAGTCAACCAGTGGCATCAGGTGCAACCAGTGGCATCAGGTGCACCAGTGCATCAGGTGGCAACCAGTGGCATCAGGTGCAACCAGTGCATCAGTTCAAACCAGGGCATCAGGTGCAACGCAGTGGCATCAGGTACAACCATTGGCATCAGGTGCCACCAGTGCCATCAGTGCCCCAGTTCCATCAGTGCAACCATTGGCAATCAGGTGCAATCTGGCTCAGTGGCATCGAGTGCAAACACATTTGCATCAGGGCACCAGTGACATCAGGTGCAACCAGTGGCATACCGCGGGGGGATCGACTGCCTCGTACGCCACTGGCTGCACATCATGTCCACCCATTGTATTTTTCAGCGTTGTGGCAAGAATTCTATATGTACCCTCTATGAAGTAATCATGTAACATTTTTTTTAATTTTTGGCCTTAGGGTTAATGTATTGTTAGTGTAAGGCCATAATAAAAAAATCATGTGTGTTCTGTAGAATTTTAAAGGGGGTACATCATATGGGTAAGGCATGTAATCTACCAAGGGCTCAGTTCAGTAGCCTGGAATTGGGTCCTGTTAACAAGAGCTGACCATGCATGTTGGTATCAAAAATCAAGACTAAAATACAGGGGTGTATTTGTTCAATATACTGGCGAATGGATCCTATTGACTGCACCATTGGAATTGAGGTTTTATTAGGTCCTAGTGATAAATTGGAAACTCTTTCCAGAGTAGTTTGCATGCCATATAGCATATCCTATCTCCGAAACTTTCAGAGTGACTTCAATCGATGCGTTGATTCACCACCGAATACGCTGTTAGTACATTTACAAATCAGGGGTAAGCACCGTTAAATTTCAAATCGGTGTCCCGCCCACGGATAGAGTCACACGCTTCTCCACTTTCCACAGGTCCTGATTTGCTTTGGACGGGAATCACACCCTCGAGAGTAAGATTTTGTCTCATGGAATACTTCAAAAGAGAGAGAAAAAAAAAACATATAATAATTAAAAGGGGAAAATGACATGTGGGTGTTCTTACGTTTGGTTTGGGTAAGGATGTGCCTCAAGGGTCTGAAAGTAGGATCCATATCTAACAATTTTTGCAAAAGGGACCCTTAGCTATACAGAGATGCAAAAATTTTTGGACAAATTGAAACTAATTTTGCCATTCTTTTCCTCAAAACTTTGACATTTTTAAGCCAATTTTTAAAATCTTTTTGGTTTTAGATTGAGGAAATTTGAACTACTTTTTTCCAAAAAAAAAAAAAAACTATTTTTTTGGAAAATTTTGGCTTCCTTTTGAGAAAATTTGACTAATTAATTTTCCAACAATTTGGAGAAAATAAAAAAAACTCGGGCGGTCCCGGACCGGGAGTGTTGTCTGCCATCGTGGTTTGTGAATGAGCCAAAGGTCACATGAGGTCACCAAATTGACATTAGGCCTCCAACATGTCACCCCATCCGCTCCCTCCTTTCCACCAAGTTACATCATCGTAGCACTTACAAAACCATACGGCATTATATTATTAAGGGTTCACTATTGAACCAACCAATGGTCACAATGAGGTCACCAACATGTTCACCCCCACCCACCCCCTCCTTTCACTAATACGTGTTTCTATATTAGGCAGACGGTAATTTATCCAGATAAAATTATCCGTTGATACTGAGAATATCCGATAGTGCGAAGTTTCTATTGAGGTGCACGTTTTTCCGTAAAATGGCGACCGGACCGTCACGGCCTGTTACTTTTACCAGCTAAAGCCTAAAGGGCATCTGCACAGGCCAACCGCGTTGTATTGTGGTCGTGACCTCACCGAACTGTCAGATCAAAGATGTCGGGAAGAAACGAAGTTCCTTAGTCTAATCAGTTTTGAGTTGTAATTCATAGGTAAATTAATGCTCTACTGCCACAGCCACATGTCGTGATAGGCGAAAAGGCATCATGGGAGGTATATTACGAGACATGTAATCGCGCACCAAAAAGTAAGACGGCGACGGAAATCGGATGTTGAACAAATGCGTTGCTACAACCCCACCCTGGTTCTAACGTCAACATCGCTGCGATACTGGACGGGGGTCAATTACTGCAATTACGTGGCGTCAATTTCCGGTCTTAGCCGGTATGTGCACAGTGCACTCTATCGGAACGCTGTGTGTTTCTATTGGCGTTAACCGGATAATTTCTCTGGCATTATCCTTCCCAAACAAGGATAAATACCGGTGGAAACTTTCATCGGTATAAGCAAGAAAATGCAGTAGGACGGCTGTTTCTATTGAGCCAAGTTAATCCCTTTTCTGGTTTAAACCGGAAAATAGGTCCCAATAGAAACACACCTTAATAGTTACATCATCGTAGCCCTTACGGAACTCATATGGCATGCAATACAGTAAGGGTTAACATTTTGACCACAGACACACACACAGATACACAGACATATGACCAGAGTAATCCTTATGTGCCTTCTGCAATTCTTGCAGATGACACAAAAATGATCCAATGCTATACCAAAATTGGCATGAAAATAGGGTCATTGATTTATCAGAAGGCTGAAAATTAGACCAATGTTTGTGGCACGTCCCCATATGGTCATTTGTGTTGAGTAACCCGATATAATTATATGAATTTTTCATCTTGATTGAATGGCTTGATCCAATACCCCAGATGTAAAGTTTTCATGCTGATATTTCAATTCTGTTTGATATGATCAAGAGTTAAACAAATGTGATTATGTAAACCCCATAGAGTACTAAGTAAAATAATATTGATCAACCAAAATGCCGCATCTTTTTACTCATAACATCCACACCAAACACCTTTCAGCTGTAAAATTTCACAATGTAAATGAAAAAAAAAATAGTAGTTTTGTTCTGACACCAAAATGTGACCACTTTAGGTAAAAACCTTTGAATCATTGCAACGAGCATCTTACTTGACCTGGCTTTTTGTGAGATCACATGACCTTATAGAGGTGAAATTTCCCAGAACAGGTGCATTGTGGGATTGATTCAAAACACACTCTGAGTCAGAGTGCCACCATTGTATCACTTGTCACTTACAGTAATTCCGTTGTCTGAAGTCAAGAGAATCGGTTCATCTGAGCCGGCCTCCTGTATATAAATGTCAATCACTGGCTTGTCACGAGCTCCCCAATTGATGCAAGATAGAGTGCGCTCTTCACCGTTTCGTTGAATACCACAGTACCATCATTATCATAACTGTCGGCTTGGCCTTGCACCAAGTCTCCACCACTCTCCGGGACATCCAGAAGCTCAAGATTGTATGCACAGGGAACTATGAGAGAAAGAGAGAAAAAAAACAATATATTTTCCTTAATTAATAGTTGCAGAATCAAACCCATAAATAATATATTTTGTTTCCTTCAAACCCATAAATAATATTATTTTGTTTCCATGCGTTTCCTTCTTCCTTGCTCATCGCCTACTCCTTTAATCTTTTTTCTAGCTATTTATATATTCCTCTACAATGTTATCATTGCCATATCCATATCCCGAGTCTAAACTTCTGAAACATATCTATATCACAATTATCACAATAACATTTAATTAACTTTAAACTGGCCTCTTACCAGCAATGCTATTGACTTTTGACAATTTTAGTGCAGCATTTAAAAAAAAAATATGCAATTTTTTTCCAACATTTTTCAAAGGTTTTATAATGTGTGCCTACCTTACAGACAGTTTTGTTTTGTTTATTTCAAAACCAATTTTTATTTTATTATGAACCTAGCATTGGCAACACAATTTTGACAACTGATGCAAGTAGGGACATGCAAGAGCTGTTACCCCGGTAAAAATAAGAAAAATCCATTGCAGGAATAGAGGCCTACAAAGATTATGATTGGTATGTTATAGCGCCATCTATATATGACTATTCTCCATAAAGATCTCAATAAAACTAGATTTTTAAGAAAAATCATATTTTCCTGCAATTACATTTCATAAAATTTGCACAGGATGTAGTTAATTGAAATTTTAACAAAACTACGATACTCACTGCATAAATATAGTTGAACGTAAGTTAAGGTATCATCCCCTGTCGTGTCGGCTATGTTGGTGGCGCTGCAGTACACCTTCCGCAAATGATCTTCTTCGATAGGGGTCAAATAAACACACTTGGTAGTGTCGTAAGTCAGTGTGAGGGGATCAGTGGTAGCCGTGCTGCTGATTCTATAGGAGTACGGACAGTCCGATGCAATGAAAGAGCTTACCCGCGCAGGGTCTGCTGATGCACTGAGGTCTGAAGAAGACCAGCCGATATATGTTTTGGGTCGGGATTCGTAAGATGTACAATTTAGTACAAACTCTTCACCGACATTAGCTTTGACTTGATCACCTTTATTGAACACATTAGGTTGTCCTGCACCCTCTGGTAGTTCCCATATCTCCAAATGCGAAGGGGCAACTGTGGAAAAAGCAATTACAAATGATTGCATTCATGACTCCTCAGCTTAAATATTGCGATGGTGTCTGTAATCTACAGTGTTAACCAAATTTATACATTATGATTGAAAAGAGTTCATGGATGACAAGTATTCATGTCTGCCAATTGGATGAAGCTAATAATGTCCATTGGGGCCAAGGACACCTTTGATGCCACCAAAACCAGAGCATCAATGGTGCAGTGGATCATAAAGCAAACCCACCCTTCAAGAATCTTTTGGAACAACTTTGGTAAATATAATGCCATTTCTATGCAAGAGGAAGCATTTTTAAGCATTTTCATATGGCCTCAAATGACCCAAAATGACATTTGGCCTCAAATGACTCAAAATGACATCTGACCTCAAATGACCCAAAATGACATTTGACCTCAAATGACCCAAAATGACATCTGACCTGAATTTTTGAATGCCTCTTGTGTCCTCAATCTACTAATCATCCCCACTAAGTGACATCAAAATCTATCTAAGACTCCACGAAATGAGACATTTTCAAAGTGTGGACAGATAGATCAAGATCATCAGGTCAGCTTATTGTATTTTCAACAACTCACCGCATCTCCTAGTACAGGAGCGCACCGCTGTTGATTCGTTATCAACCCACAGTTGATATGTAAATTAGCGTGTCACGCCCGGCGCAGTGTTCACGGAAGTGCATTTACGCGGTATGCTTAAGTCGACGCGCTGTTCGTCACGTTTGGAACTTGGAGTACGTGCAAGGACACCAGGTGCAAATTGCAAAGCAACAAACAAACCAAAACTATCATTTGGCTTTAGATTTTGCTAAAATATTACTAGGAAAGATTTCTATTGAACTGGGAACATTTTAGTGTTATAAGTGAGAATAATTATGTTCCTCTGTATACGATATTAATAAGTTTTCATAAGGATTTTCGTTGTTCATAAGGATTTTCGTTACTCGGGCGGCTAAAATATGCGGACGCATGGATACAGAGTTGTTGATTTGTGATGAACCACTCTGTAACATGTTTGAATCCCTAAGTCAATCACTGGTGTACAAATCAAGAATTGCCTATATTCAACATTGTCCACAGTATATTTGATTAGTCTTAAATGAATAAAAATCTTGTCTTTTACAACCAACTAACTTCAGACCCGGGTTTTAAACGAGGATTAATTCTACAAGAGTGGACTTTTTCCTTCCAACCTACTCTAAAAATGTGCTGTAACGGGTGAGAAAATTCCTCAAAGATGGGCCGTTTTGGTCCATCTATGAGGAATTTCTCACCCATTATATTTAACTTAAACAGTAATTTGAAAGGAAAAAGGTCCACTCTTGTAGGACTAACCCTGGTTTACACCCGAGTCTAATGTTAGACTCCCTTTTAGAATAACAGCCTCAGAGTCTACACTGTTAAAGTACATCTGACAGTTACAATGTGCTTACAATGTGAATTTATGAACATGTATGCCTGTAACATAGCTAGAGCGATCACAAAAAAGAAACACAAACACAATATGCACCAAGAATTCAAAAGCAGAATGGATTATATATGCCTCAATCCACAGGGGCAGATCCAGGGGGGGGGGGTCACACAAACAGACCACTATTCGCATTATTCAAATTATACTTAATCTACATTGCATATCTACACGGCGCCCAACGCCCTCAATCATCTATCTTCGAGATCTGCAAGGCACCCTGTTCGTAAATAAATGCATTTTTCTACATCTACAGTGCTGTTATTTGAGGAAGCACATCAGCGATGTGTCAGA